>CALYCZ020000244.1:0-15653 GCA_944470555.2 Heterobilharzia americana | reverse complement strand
TATCTGAAGGTAAATAGTACTATTTGGTCACGTACACCAAAGTAGGTTACGATTCTGTAGTATTTGTGATGAAAGAAACTCATAAGAACCTTCCACACCTAATTCTCTTAATCTGGATGATATTGATATATACTTCCACACAAAACGTACGCCGCTCGAGCATATTCCAGTCGCCTGGGTGTGCTTCAATACACTACCAAGTTTTTCAGTAAGGTGTAGATGAAAGTATGACTAATAAGTAGTGAGTATTTAAATCAGTGAAGTAGTTTCGACTTCCGTTCTTTTTTAAAACTAATTCTCGACGGCGTTCTAGATCAGGACTGTATTGGTTAATAGACTCAAATTTCACATCGAAAAACTTTCTTTTGTAGCTCTGTCAGCAGTAAAAGCAGTCGAATATTGTTGCGTTATAGATAAATTTATTCAGTATATCTCAGTGATGCAGCATTACACAAAGGATGACGTTTTACTGCTATAAGAATGGGCTTACTCACTGTTAAACGAGTAAGGAAATCCCTCCGGTAGAAAACTAAATTTCATCGTTCACCAGATGTTTAAATTAAGTGTAAATGTGTGATTTCGAAATGCATTTTTGATTATCAGTTTTCCAAATTTATGAACTTATTCAGTATAGTAGAAGTGATGGGTTATTACAGTTTGGATTCAAATTTTGCTTGTCTGTCAGGTTTTACAGCTATAAATTGGAATTGTACGGTGTCAAACAAGTTAAGTTTAGAGCGAATACATTTTTTTAAAAATGGAATGTGGGTTAAAGACTTTCAGGAAGTTGATTTTGTTGGTTTGAAAATAACATACTAACAGACAAAGAATGTGATGGTAAAAAAAGACATAGAAAATAAGGAAAATGAGAGTAGCTTTTAGTTTTTGAAGTCCAAGGGAGGAATAACGCCTGAACATATTTTTTTCTGAATGTCACGTTCAGGCTTGATCAATCTTATTGCAACAACCTCAGATATGTTGAACATGCGTTGGCGAGCTACACGTGGTATTTTATTTGATACAGGATTATGACATTCAAGGCTCTGTTAGCATCTGTGTGGGATGCCCTGTTTGATAGGCGCACTTCACCTTTTCCAAACCAAGTCGGTAAGTGTGTTTTCCGCCAACTTAATTCCCTTAGTATGTTCATCTATATCAGAGATGTGGTCCACTTTGAGCAGCGTGCACCGAGATTTTGACTCTGTATTGTGCACTGAAGTTTTGATCGAAGGTCTTAACTCCATTAAGTCGATAAAATACTACCTTTTGTAAATCACTCAATGTGAATCATTCTGCCAGTGTGATATCATGTGAATGTCAGCCTTACAGGGTATCTGCTGGCGCAATTAGAACTTTGTTGCTGACTTCCAATAATATTCCACGAGATAAAAGGCACTAACTTTTACAAAATTCCCAGAGTTTGATGCGAGACTTTCAATGAACTCGTGAACTGCATACAAAATGATTACTTGCCTAGTAAATAACTGGGTTTCAGTAAAGTATATTATCGATTGAAGATATGGTTTTTTTTAATTTTAGACCTTACAATTTCTCGCTGAACCGTGGTCAGTTGAATCGTCATGGAATTCAGTTTGTCTAATCCCATCCTTTGCAGTAAATACTGATTCCCCTCAATCGCTCGTTGAATACAATGACTCCAAGGTACAAAATGGACTTTACTACCCACCAGGGGTTAAAGCGATATTTTCTCCCCCTTTCTTGCGTACAGAGCAGCTTCCTAAACTCTACGTGACTTCTCGCTTATCAAATAACGTACGAGATAACGTCGGTTTAAATACTCATCAGGAGCTATTCTACCTTTGGCGCTGGGTGTTCCTCTTTTATTATTACAGACGTATGGTGGGACAACCGATTGAATTTGAAGAAGACTTCAAAGACCCAACTATCCTACTCCAGTACCTGCTACAGCAACTGAATTCTATCACTTCTCGGCTTGGTTTCCAAAATGAAGACACTTGTTTACAGACAATTAGGGGTTTGAACAACTTTTTTGGCTTACTGGCAGCAGTTTTGATGGCGCAATTTTGCAGCTCTGGGACCTCGTATCATGAGGTTTGCTTTTTCATGTTTATTCCTTACTTAATCTAAATTCAAGTGTTTCGTGAGTTAAGTTTTCAGTTTCACGTGATTATGGGATTGTTTTAGAATAGACTACTGTGATTTCTGCATACAATCTGGCGAAATTCAAAGGACAGTTACCTAAACAGATAGGATATTAGCTGCCTAGCTAGCTCATTGCTCGGGCAAATCGCCACTTATCCTTAGAACTGCGTTTTTAAGGTCTATTTTTGTTTTTGTTGAGGGGTACTGTATTATAAGCTTCTGTATTCCTTGGTGGCAGAAAAGACTAGCCTAAAATAAAAAGTGGATTCTCAAGGTAGTCATCGGTGATTTGCATTCTGTAATAGTTGAAAGTTTAATTTGGGTTGGAGTGTAAAACTCCATTTCTTAAACAATGTCAGCATTGTCACTTATCTGTACTTGTCACGTCTAAAAACATTCTTAGCTCGACGGTCAATATCTAAATTGTACTAGATGCAATAACTGGTTAGGTCAAATGATTCAATGCCGTAAAACACCCGATTGTGTGCTGAAATCGGGCATATTAACCAAAACAAACATTGAAATATGGTCTGTGGAATTTTACTACTTGACTTGAATTTAACATCCGATGAAGTGTACTGCAATGTACCTGATTTGCATTCAGTGCTTTTCACGTCCTTATTAAGATTTAGGAAACGAACACCATATCATCCGGCAACCAATTGGTTGACTGTTATGGAAAATCTCACTCAGTGATTCTTTTTTATAAAAAAGGACTTCATTTCTATCTGATTAAGATTAATTGAAGTATTATAGGCATAAATAATGCGATTGACTGAGAACTTGTAGGATTCTAGTTTTTTTAATAAAATGTATCAGGTTTATCGCGTTACTTCTCACATACTGGTTTTTTAATCTTATTCAGATAAAGACTAAGGTCTTCATCGATCTCCTCAGAGCGCAAATGAAGTTTGACACTCAAGAATGTCAACCAAAAAGAAAAAGAGTACGCCTTGAAATGGACTTTTCCGTTTGTAAAGGAGTAATTTTAAGTACTGGTCTTTGGAATATTTTAGTCGACCTAGCCAATAATGACGCAAATTTCGGTTACTTATGGTAAGCATGACTTGTTGATTATATGCAGCAATGAATTAGCAGAACGAAACTTAACTTTTTTGTTCATTTGATTCACGACCAGGTTTCAAATATGACTCCGTCTATGTGAGTTTGTAGAACCAGATAGTAGCAGTTTAATGGGTGCCGCTCATTATTCAAGACACTAACCTACTGAGAACATACTTCATTGTATTTATTTACCAAGCGGCATTCATTATTCACCGTAACTTTATACTAATTCTCTAGAACAGTTTTCCCCTTTTACTGTTTAAAACATTTCTTATATGGTTTACTTCAATAAGGTTACCTTTAGCCTTTTTTGTGCATGTAACTGGCTCTCCATTAGTTCGTTTTGTTTATAGTTTAGAGTCAAACAGTAGATATAAATTAAGGGAAATAATCAAAAAGTTACTACAATTTACGCTTTCCCTTCTGCATCGTGCACAATGAAATGGCGCTGATATTTTTTTGTATTCATTAATGAACTGATGCTAGAAAACGTCTGGTCTTATTTACTTGTCTTTTAAGATCCTGGCTTTACTATAGTTTTTTTTAGCTGATAGAATGATATTTAATAGATTTTCAAAATATCTACCATCAATTTAAATAATGTGGGCCTAAACCCAGTTTTACCCAAATCATAAGTTAGGTTACTATTGATCCTGGTATCTACTGACTGGTGCCATTCGAAGTGCACTCAGCAACCTTGTGCACATTCGTGCACCGGGCAATGGGCGACACTTATTGTGTAAAAGCCGGTGGTACTACCTGGCTGTCCAAACCTAGGTAAATGGAATGGGGTTTGAACCCCGTGGCCCAATAGTTAGTAGTCACCTCCCTAAACCACTGAGCCACACCTCCACTATTGATCCTGAACTGATGAGTATCCTTTACAGTCACATGAACGGCGGCAAAATTGTTGAAATTCGAAGTTTAGTTGATTGTTTTAAAAACCATAAATATTGAATAGTCAACACATGATTTCATTTATTTTGTACATGTCTGAGCATTATTTTTAAGACAAAACGCACCTGTGTATGTTAGTTTTAATCGTCGATGCACTTTGTAACATCGCGCAAGTGTTCTACGTAGGACTAAGCTTGCAGTTAATAACTTAGTCTTATATTTCCTTATGGATATTCCCCGCCACCTTATTTCGTGATGGTTGGTCGGGGTGTGTACTGTGTCGTGCTCATTGCACGAAATATACCCACATTCTTGGTTCATGTGGAGAAAATTAGATGAGTTTGACTTCGTTTCATGATCAGAAAACTGAATTTCAAGTGCCTACGCATTTGAGTTACATTTTCGTCACTATTTAGAGATTAGTTTGTATCTCTGTGATTAACTTCGGTTTTAACCATCATGTTTTAGGTGGCTTGTTATTGATTGGATCATCCGGTTTATTTGGCAGACCTCTGAGATATTGCGTTCAGAAGGTAAAAAGTGTGAAATCCTGGATGAAATTCAGACAATTCTTGAGTTCATTAGTACTTCAGTCAAAGTTAAGCGGATGTGAGTTCTTATCATCCACTAAGCAGTAAAGTTTTTAAAAATACGTAGTGCTCCTCTTGAGCTAAGGTTATTTTCATTCTAGTTGACGGCATATGTTGTGTTATCCAATATCGTATACAGCCTGTTATATATTTTTCATGTAGAAAGTCTTTGGTTTTGATGGCAAACTAACATCGAATGTACCTAGGATGGTATGTGAATAAACTTGTCCGTCTGTGGTATTATACTTACTATTTCTAAGTTATGGTGTTACTTGCGTTATCGATTTCTCCGGAATGGTCATTTGAATCAAAAATCCACCAGTTAATTTTAGTGATTTCTTATTTTCTATTTTCAAATAAAGCGGAATGTGTCAAGTCACTTAAATCGCACTGTGGTTTGACTCAGTTATTCGGTCTAAGCACTTTTTGGTAGTAATGCTGGTCCAGCATCATGTATGCCACGTTGGAGAGGAAAAAGTCAGTAGTAAATCCTAATAACCACGAGTCACTGTAACAACGGTCAGCAAAAATCGAAGCGCATTCTGCAACCTTGTGATCCTTCATGCAGTAGACAATGGGTCACACTTATCGTGTGATGCCTATTGATATTACCTGACTGTTCATTCCTTGGTAGGTGGGTGGAGTCCAAGCCTGTGACCCGATGGTTAAAAGTCAACTGCCTAAGCCGATGAGCTGCAGCTCCACTGAAAGTCTATATATATATACATTTATAATATGCGCATGTATGAATGAGCATTGAAAGCGCAAATATTTTTAGGCAAGATATCTATAGACTTCGGTTCATTTCGCATATGGGAAAACAGTAGAGAATTCAATTGACGATTGTTTAAAGTGCAAAATGAAGTTGCTCTCTGTATGTATTAATGATGGATCGTAGCACGTTACTTTTATTTTCATACCGTTCATCAACTTATTTAGTCTGCAACTAAGCAAGTTCTTTATTCACTGTATAACTAGGGCTAAGAACCATGATATTTTACATTGTTTTAGTGTAAAAATTTGATAAATTCGTCAAGTTTATTCTATCCATGAAACAAAAGCCATAATGTTAAAATATTGTTATTGAGGCTGCATGCTTTACGTATACTCAACACCGCTGATCTATGATTGTTATATCCAGATTGCTAATCATTTGAAGCCATCAATATGAATTACTGGTATAGTCTTTTAAAAGTGAACTGAATTGACATTTTGTTCATTGAGTAATTAATATGTAAGTGGTGAATACCTTTGGTAATTTGTGTCATTTTTCTCCCTTTGGTACTTATCAGATCATTGGCAAACGAATGTTTAGTGACCGTGTTGCATACGCTTGTTGTTTTATTGAATTGCGAAATGTGTCATGGTTCGATTTTACAAGTGTTATCAAATAATGCACTCTTGGCTTACAATGAGATATGGGAGTTCGCTATCAGGTGAGTCTTCAATCAATTAGTGTAAATGTTTTATTCATCACGGTAAAATAATAACAATATTGACAACATACGCCGTTTACATCTGTGTGGGCTGTAAGATTGTTAGGAATTCATTCATCCAGTGGGTAGTAAACAGTTTGATTTATCTTGCAATCTTGAGAAATGAATAAACAGATTGGTGTAGAAACCACTTTATCTTTAAAAATGGTGGTAACCACTACCATCTGCACGTGTTTGTATTTTCATGATTGGTGATATTTAATATAATTTAGGTTTAGTGTCTGAAATGCTATTATTCTACATAGATATTCTCGATCATCCGGGATGACTTCCACAGTCACTGAAGCGAATGCACTTTCATAGTTATTCATTTAGGTTATTTTCTGATATTTTTAGTACTTATACCTCAGCTAGCGAAATGTATTTTCCAAGGGTAAGCAAAATGTATTTCACTTTCCAAATACATGCATTTCTACTAAGTTATAAATGACTTCGATTGTATGATAGCCAACCATACATGACAGCTCAAATCCTTATTTGATTATAATGCGGTTAAGTATCAATTGAAAGCTTATGAACCTGTCTAGTACTCTATAACTCATATCAAATTGAATTCTCTATTTAGTTTGTAGTTGTAACTGGTATCTTTGACAAACTTCGGTTGTGAATTTGTTCCAATGAAAAAAGAAAGTCCAAGTAAAGTACCGGAGTTTTAAGACATGGAATACTACTGGTTTGATACTTTTGTCACTTTTTCTGAGTAGGTAACAAATAAGGTTTATTATTTATTCCTTTTCTTTTCAGTTTATTCGAACAGTGTTCTACACAGCGAAATCGTATGGAAGGTTACAGAAAAAAGTGTTATTCTTCAGGTCATCGACTACTGAATCATGATCGATTAGTGTGTAACCTCTTGTCAGCCCTATTTTTTCTTGAAAATGCAGTCGAAAATAGTTATTTTAAATGCTCAAATATATCTGTCATCTGTACACGGATATTTAGATCACTCAATAAATGCTTGGAGCTAGATGCATGCCACCTAAACAACTCTCCTTGGCGTGTTCGTTTGATGGTTTTAAGCAGTGATAATATCAAGTTGTCGCGAAATTTAATCCCTTGTGATGCCTTTATTGGATCAAAAATTCCGAATGTTTTATTATTCTGCCCGTGTATCAGTTTCCTGTTAAATAACTATGTGAAAATTTGGAATGCTGAAGGTGACTTCATGGCAAATGAAACAACAAATACTGAAGTTCCTTTGGGAATGAGTAATTTGTTAAGTGGTATTCTCTGGGCATACAAAAGTTTATTAGGCGAACCCACTCCTACTATTCAATCTTCTAATCCTTGGTTTTATACAGACAATGACTTGAGTCAGCCACTATTTAGTAGTCAAGATCATATTGAAGCTATTGATTTTATCAGAAAAGCTATATCAGTTCACACTCATTTGGATGCAGATTTGCTTATTACTGAAGAGAATTTACCTATTTTGGTTATCCTTCTGACTACAGAATTATCATTTATTCGGTTTAAATTTCGTTTGTTAAAGAGTGAATGTAGATATCTTAATGAGCTAACACCTTTTTATGTTGTATTGATGAAACGGGTTTTAGAGCGAACAATGCATAGTTTGGTATTGAGCATTCAGGATTCCAGTGACAAAGATACAAATAGAAAATCTGACTTCTTCGTCCAGCTTTGTAGCAGTGATTGTCATCACGATTGCAGAAGAATAGAGGTCTTCTTGAAGTCTTTCGAAGTTTTGTTAGAATCACTAGCCTTTGGTATCGATGATGTGTCGCAGATCTTGTCAACACACATGGAACAATTGATAAATATGTCGACCACTCGTACTGATCATTCAACCTCTAAAGAATGTACAGACGTACAGTTTGTTCCGGACAATTCATTTAAGCCCATAGTGGCGTCTAGCCAATTGAAGCAAACTCACTTTGGAGATGAAGATTTTAATGATTGTAATTCACCTGTAGTTACTGAAACACTAGACATTCAAGATAACCATGATAGTTATGAAGAAATCCGGACAAGGAACAGTTCTCGTTTGTCTGTACGAATTCGTTTGCTCACTTGCCTGTTACTTTATGGTCTTAGAAGTAACAACACCAGCCTACTAAGACAAATTCACAACTCCTTACATGAATCATTTGGAAGAACTTTTTTGGATGATAAAGAGTCTATCAAATGGCTATGTAAACTTACCGAAAATATATCACAGTCTATACGTAAAGCATTTTGTGGTACAAAGTATGGCTGTAAGTTGAGCAGTGATCTTGCAGAAGTGATTATATTCTTTATCAGTTCTATGATAGATGCCATTCGCCAAGTCCTTCAATCCGTCATAGCGCACTGCAGTCAGTTTTTGCGTATCTCTCCAGTTATTAAGTTAATTCATTCGCTTTGTCAGTTATCCGACTGCATTGTGTGTGTTCATCAGATTCACAAAGAAACACTTCATAGTGAGACAGATAGTTGGAAATTAATTGGCAAACATGCTGACCAATTAATTCGAACTATTTGGTCTGTTGGATCTAAGTTTTCGAAATCTTTACGGGGATTTGAACTTGGCCCTGTTAATTGCTTAGAGTCCTGGATGAAAGTGAGTTAAACTATTTGTTTGATAATAGATTGTATTGATCTGACTATTTTCTTATTTCTTTGTTCTTCACCTTGATGTGATAAATAAGGTATGGCAACGTAAACCGCTACTCAATATTACCAGGTCCCACGTTGGTACTGACTGGTATGGAGTAAAATTGTCCAGTAGCCTTTTTTTTGTTAAATCTACCATAAAATTCTCATATACCCAGTTATATGACTACAGTTTTTGGCAGGGTGTGGAAACTGATTGGTTTTAGGTTGACTTGATTTATTGATTTTTCCTCGGACAATTTTTATTTCCTCTCTAAGAAGATAATACACCTTCGCTCTAGCTTTCCGTTTACTTTGAGGTTGTTAAGGGTCAAACTGTCGGTTGTGTGAAAATGAAACTACTCAGCATCCTCCAAGTTTGTGGGATGCAGTCAAAACACTTCGAAGAATAAAATGTATTCATTTTATTTCATAACTTCTCTGCAACTGTATACAAGCTTCTCAAATGTTCATCTAATGAATAAAAGCGTGAACATACGTTACACGTAGTATCTTCTTTGGTCTATCTAGTTCAGTGTTTTGGCGTGCAAGTTTAGACACGCAGATTATTGACAAAACAAGGAATATGTAGCGTTAAAACTAGATTCAAGTACTTTCATCTTATAACCATGAGTAATAAATTTCCTACAATAAATAAGCGAAAGTCAAAGAGTAAAACCCGTTAGGTATAAGTATATTCGTTTGAAAATTATTCAAGGTAGATTCAGAAGTATGCAACGAATGGCAACAATAGTAACGTTGTGATCGATGGAAAGCAAACTGAATTAATCTCTCAGACGGTACCAGCACTATGGAAGATTGCTTACCAACTCTTGAACATACATATTGTGTCAGATATTTTTAATGACAGTAGATTCTGTATTTCGAAGTGGAATTAAAGTTTCATGTCTGTTTCGCACTGTTTTCATTATCTCTTTTTGATGCTCTGCCTCTATAATGCTGGGACCTGTCAAATAATTTAGAAAGACAATTTCTAACTTTGTCGAGACGATTTGTTAGGGATAGTGCAGCGGAAATTTTCTTCCCTAGGAAGTATTTAAGTATTTCTAGAACTTGGGATTCAGTGTTAAAACCATCTTTAGTGTCGATCAATGCATGATTGTAAATCAACACAAATTATCAGTTGACTGTTGATAAAGTGACTCTTCTAATTGTTACATTCACTCATCTTTCATGTTGTATGAACATTCTTATAGCTTTATTCTGCGAAAATAATTGATACACGAAGTGGTCCAGAATATTGTTTAGCTCCAGCATTTCAACATATTACACCGATTGCGACTTTTCAATTGGCCAACTTCCTTCAGAGGTAAACTCTTCAGTAAACTTTAATTCTCGTTTTTCTGATATTATGCTGATACTTACATAACAAAGACCTATTTATTTTATAAATTTCTTAGTGGCAGCTAGTTGTGGAATCCAGGGCTTGCGTTTCATTCTATTTGGGACTTACCAACTGGATGTACTTGTCTCCCAGTGATTGGTGTTTTCACTGCAGCTGAACCCAGCACCTATTGCTTCAAACGCCTGAGCGTTATTCGCTGGGCAACAAGAAAGACTCCGCATACAAGCCCATATGCAAACAGTGGTCAGTTGATTTGACTTAATATAACCACGGGGAATTACAAACTAATAAATAACGACTGATAAATTCGTTTATTTAGAACTGTAAATGTTTAGGGAGATACTTTAAGAGTTTCCAATCAACTCTCATGGAGATATAATCAAGTGAAATATTCGTGTGCATTACTTTTCAGTTATATGTTCCACTATGAATCTTTATTCACATTTGAACTAAACAAACTGCGTCTTATTGTGATTGCAGATTTGAATGAGTTTCGCTTAAACACAGCTTAGGAATAGTCTCAGCAGTCTCATAGAAACTAAAGCAGTAAGGCCACTCACTGGAAAATCTGTATTTCCTCCCATAAACATGTACTATGCTAAATGAAAAGGATCCAGAGGAACTTTTTATCAGACCTACATTCATTTTCCGTGCAGCAGACATACGTGGATCTTGGTAACTTTCTTTATCCACTTCCTATGTTTTTGTATATTGGAAGCAATGACGAAAACCCTGTAATACATATTTCCAGCTGTTCAATCGCTGGTATGTGTTCTTGTGATAGCTCGTCGAAAATCTGTTATGGCTTCATTTTTCCTTAACTTCGGCTGTCGAATGTCAAGACGAGTAATTTCCGTTACCAGCCGAGAAGACAATTAGGTGACACTGCCAGACCTTAAAGAATGAACGGATAATGGCCATCACTTACTACAACTGTGCTCAGACAACCGTAGATTCATAGTCAGCACGAACTTTAGAGAGGCATTGTCTGACGTGGCGTCAGGCAGTCAGTGAGGTTGTGAATCTTCATCGACTGAGGTTGTTGAACAAGTATTGCTCATGCCTAGCCTCCGCCTACCTCGACGTGCAATGCCTGTGGAAATTGGAGTAGGTAGGAAGAGAGTTCGGGGTGGCCAGACTAAGATGTGGTACCGGTCGGTGAAGTCTGTGATTGTTGGTCTGAGCTGTGTAGGAAGATGTAGGCTGTCTGACTCGGGTCCCCGAGACAATAGGAATCGATGATTGATGACTTGGTTACATGGCTGAAAATCTCTGACTGAAAAGTCACAATAGCGCAGATGTATTCACTGTTTGGTGTCTTCTAAAGCTTGAATGTTTTGACTAACCTTGATTTTCAAATTCCCCATTTTAAATTCTACATGGCTTTCAACCATTTCGGCTACTTTCGAGTTTATATTTCTGGGCATGATCTTTTCGCTTCCTATCTAATATATTGAAATAAAGAATGTTAACATATACTGTTGTGCAGAACTATCATATTCGATACTGAAACCAACTCACCTGGTTGAGGTCTAATACTTTTTACGTAGGACTGTATCACCTACGTGTTTATTTCCGATATATGCATTTTATGCTGTTGAATACCAAAAAGCTGTATATGTCACAACTGAGTATAAGTTTATGTGTATCAATGTTTCACCTACAAAATATTTAGGTACTCGAAAATCAAAATAATGTTTTCAGTTTGATAGAAGTAATTGCAGAAAGAGTACATTTTGGAGAATAAAAATGACCATTTTTAAGTATAATCCAGCTTACTGATGACATATTTGCTGAAATACTTGTCCACGAAAGCTATAAGGCCAGTTCAAAAAATTAGAACTCAGTAACCATACTCACCTCGCCTGGTTAACTAGTTTACTAGTTACTAGCCGGTCCTAAGCCCGGGTAAAGAGGGAAGGTTGGGCATAGGGCTAGCAACCCTACCCCGTAAAACAAATCTAACCGCTAAACAAACTTCAAAGCACAAACAAAATATAAAAAATGAAAACAAACTTATTCCCCGCTGGAATCGGAGAGGCGAAATGACGCCAGTTGGTGAAAGCCTTCGGGAAGCCAATTGGCCGATGTGTCTTCACCTCTCTCGATGAAAGCGAAAGTAAACGTGGGGACATGGAATGTCCGTACGATGTTTGAACCCAGCAAGGCAGCCCAGATTGCAAAGGAGATGAGAAGGTATCACATCGAAGTGCTTGGGATTTGCGAAAGCAGATGGAATGGGAGTGGACTCTCCAAACTATCAACTGGAGAATCAATAATCTACTCCGATATTGTCACACAGACGCCAACCACGAGCACACTGAGTTATGGAGTGGCTATCATGATGTCACCAAGAGCATCGAAGGCTCTCATGCAGTGGGAACCAATCTCCTTGTGTGGGATCATGACAGCAAGATTCAACTCAAAAGGAAGGAAGAAAGGTCACAATCATACAATGTTATGCACCTACAAATAATGAAGAGCAAGAGAAAAAGGAGGATTTCTACAGACAACTTCAATCAACACTGGACAAGACGTCAGTTGGCGATATCAAAATTCTAATGGGTGGACATGAATGCCAAACTGGGAGGGGACAACACAGGAAGAGAACTAACCATGGGTCGAGAGGCACTAGGTGAAATGAATGAGAATGGAGAATTGTTTGCAGAATTCTGCGCATTCAACGATTTGGTGATTGGAGGCAGTGTGTTCAGGCACAAAGATATCCACAAAGCGACATGGATTTCACCAGACGGACACACTAAAAATCAAATCGACTTTATCTCAATCTCGAGAAAATGGAGACGCAGTCTACTTAACACAAGGTCAAGAAGAGGAGCAGATGTAGGTTCAGACCACTCACTGTCTAGTGCAAGGAACCTTTCAAATCAAGTTGAAAGCCTTCAAGGAAGCTGGTGATAGACCTCAATTCAAGTACAACACTTGGAAACTGAAGGATAAAACTACAAAGGAAATCTTCACGGCAGCCAGCCATCAAGACAAAATGGGAGATATCGACGAACATCCCTGAAGAAACGTGTGTGGAAGAACACTGGAAGTCTTTGAAAGCTATGTGGAGAGAAACCTGCACAGCCGTATTAGGAAGGAAGAAGAAAGAAGACAAGGAATGGATCTCGACGGATACATGGAAGCTGATAGAGGAGTGAGAGGTGGATGGTGAAACAGAAGATAAACCAGTGCAAGGATGAACAATGACAAAAGGAATTGAGTACAATGTATAAAACACTGGACAAAGAAGTGAAGAAGAGTGCATGGAAAGACAAAAGACACTTCTACAAAACACTGGCAAGTGAAGCAGAACAGGCTGCAGGTAAGAGAGACCTGACGACATTGTATCAAATAACCAGGTTGCTATCAGGGAATAGACCAACACAGATGAAACCAATAAAAGATGAAGAAGGAAATTTAATTACGAAAGAAGAGAAACAGAGGAAACGATGGGCCGACCACTTCAAGAAGCTCTTGAATCGACCACCACCACCACCACCTGCACTTCGTCCAGAAATACCACCAGCAGCCAGCCGCTGAATTACAAGTGAACATAAATCCCCCAACGAAAATGGAAGTCCTGAACGCCTTAAAGCTACTGAAATGCGGGAAAGCAGCAGGACCAGATGGAATACCGCCAGAAGCACTGAGAACAGATGCAGAGACAACAGTGGACATGCTCACACCACACCACTATTGCAGAAGGTGTGGAAGGAAGAGAAGGTACCTGGCTAGTGATTGGAAGAAGGGTTACCTTGTCAAACTGCCGAAGAAGGGAGACCTGAGTGCTTGCAAGAACTGGTGCGGAATCACTCTCCTGTCCACCCAAAGCAAGTAAAATATTAAGCCGCATCATCCTGGAGAGGCTAAGGGAGGCACTGGATTCAAAACTGCGACCGGAACAGGCAGGCTTCAGGAAGTACAAATCATGTGCAGACCAAATTGCAACGCTTCACTACGCATCATCATAGAACAGAGCATAGAGTGGCAATCAGCTCTCTACCTCAACTTCATCGACTTTGAGAAGGCCTTTGATAGCGTCGACCGAGAAGTAATTTGGAAACTGCTTCAATACTACGGAGTACCGCAAACCTTTATCCGCCTCATTCAACAACTATATGAAGATGCCACATGCCAGCCAAGTAATTCACAATGGGAAGCTCAGTGATGCTTTCGAAGTGAAGACAGGAGTGAAACAAGGTTGCCTACTATCCCCCATGATATTCCTTATTGTGGTCGACTGGATCATGCAGCAAACAGTAGGCAGCGAGAAGAGGGGGATACACTGGACGACGGAAAAGAACCTAGAAGACTTGGATTTCGCCAACGATGACTTGTGCCTAATGTCACATAAACTTGAAGATCTGCAGGCAAAAACTAACAAGTTGATAGAAGAGGCAGCGAAGACGGGACTTCAGGTGAATATAGAGAAGACAGAAGTGATGAAGATACCACACCACCAACTCCAACAACAACAACAACAAACTCCAGTCACCATCAACGGGAGAAACTTGAAGGAAGTAACCTCCTTCACTTATCTAGGAAGCACTGTTTCAACTACAGGCGGGACGGACGAGGACGTCAAAGTCAGAATCGGAAAAGCAAGACAGGCATTCATTAGCCTGAAACCAGTGTGGAGATCTTCTGCACTCAGCATGCGGATCAAGATACGGATTTTCAACACCAACGTCAAGTCAGTGCTTCTGTATGGTTCAGAGACTTGGCGCGTTACGAAAGGCATTTCCAATAAACTACAGACATTCATCAACAACTGCCTGCGCTGGCCTGTCACTGAAGATCAGATGGCCAGAATGAAAGAATAAGCAACAAGGAACTCTGGCTGGGAACGAACCAACCAAGAACCTATCACGCAACAAATATGCAGGAAGAAGTGGAGATGGATTGGCCATGCACTGAGAAGGCCGACGGAGGACATCACGCGTCAGGCCAGTCGCTCGAGTGGAATCCCCATGGGAAGCGACGAGTTGGACGTCCGAGGGTGACATGGAGGAGGTCGTGCGAGGAGGAAATGAGAGGTTGTGGGCTGTCGTGGGACCAGGTTCAAAAGATCTCAGAGAACAGAGTGTACTGGAGGCGTGCTACTGAAGCCCTATGTTCCACTAGGAACCCAAGGGACTAATAATAATAAATAATAAACCATACTCATGTAATAAAGCATTTGTTTGGCTTTTAATGAGTTAACTCTACTTTTTTATGCTTTGACCAACATGTTTCGTGTGACTTTTAATCGGTAATCTACACTTAGTTATAATTTTGTCTACCTGACAAATCGAAGTCTCTATGTGTTTAATTTATTTTCTTCCAAATCAATAATATTTTGCCATTGCCCATTGTCTTTCTACAGATTGCTTTCATGTGTGTTCTGATGTCTTGACTTTTCGGCTTGTTTTCTCACACAGACAAGGACCTAGAACAATGCACTTTCTTGCTATTTTCCGTATCAATATACTCTGTTGTCCACCCTTGTGATGTTATTATCCAGTAGTAATAACG
>CALYCZ020000243.1:0-54472 GCA_944470555.2 Heterobilharzia americana | reverse complement strand
ATTCTACTCTAAGGAAGAGTTTATATCTAGGCAGGAAAAGTAATCCTGATTTTCTTTTTGATAAGAGATATCTTTAGATGTTAGACAATAATTCAGTGATTCATAGTTTATCTGAATACTCATCTTTGACTGATGAAACTGGTGACTGGATGTAAAGCAGAGATTTCAACGACTTTTGAACCAAAATAATGAAATAATTTTCATGATATTAAGCGTCTATTGTTTAGTTCAACAACAACGACTAGAAATCTACTGAAGGAAAATACAGTGATAAATTGTTTAATAATGATGGGCAATGGAATCCATAATGCGCACTTCGTCCTATTTGGGACTCGTCAGCTGGATGCACCTGCTTCCCAGTGCTGAGTGATGTTGTCCTCACCGGGACTCGGGAGTGATCGCTTCAAACGCCAGTGTGTTATCCACTACACAACCGAGCCAAGATAGCCATTTCTTGTGCGACGGGTATAGGTTTAGTGTTATTGCTTGTATTACACTGTCGTTGATTGGACCGAATTGATCAGTCTGTGATGGCATATGGGCTAGTATGCGGAGGCCTCGATATTGCCTGTCTTTTAACTATGTTTAGTAATGATGTTTAAGTTGTGTGTCTTTGCGTGTTTCGCGTTCCTTCAAAGTCTTCATTTTGTCAACTATAAAAATCAATGAAGTGATGTTTACACTACTGGAGTAGTATGTTTGTTCAACTACTTGATTAGTGAATCCCAAGTGGTTTAGCCAATAATATTCTGATATTTTGTTTCATTGCTGTATCATTAGGGTGTCTAGTCATGTGTTACACTTTCTGCAACGTTGCAAGTCAGTCAAACAGTAGAACTCAGTCCAATATTTAATTGCGATGATAAATTCATTGAATACAATTGCCTCCATTTGACAAGTAACAAAAATTTAGTTGATAAGGTAATTTAAAGTGGATACAAGAGACAATTAAGCGTGATCACAGCTTATATAGGGCTATCAGAAATGCTTGTGGTCTCATGTACCTGTAAACTGCCAACTAGGCCTACTTATTCCATTCGGTGTGGGCGGACATCAGCAACAACTAACTTCTATCAGAGGCTTGATTTAGATGAAAATAAATGAAGATGATAAAGGTACTCAAAAGATGCCTATCCTTATTCAACTCAAACTCTTTTTTCATCCTATTCTAATTAGTGTTGACTTCAGAAATACTTACCCGTCTACACATCAATTCATTTCTAGTGACATCTTATCATCGTATTTCTCTGTATCAAAGTCAATACACACACAAAACTCATCTCCTCTTTATGATTGTCCAACTTGAAGACAAGTTCTCACTTAGTAATACTTCTTATCTCCTATCCTCAGACTTCGTAGAATTGCTTAACAACATAATGAAGATTTGGATACTACCAATGGATTCCCTATAGAAGTCTATGTCCCATTAGAAGTCGAGTAATTACACCTTACTTAACAACAGGGAATTTTAAGTGTCAATAAACGACAAATGAAACCGTGTACCACAACAAGTGAATCTAATGTCTCACTGGCTTAGAAGATAACGTCTCATGGTGTTTTCACCAGTCGGTACTACCTTCATATCTCCTCATTGAGAACACCATCACTGATTTGACAGTGCAGGTACATCCAGCTGACTAGTGAGTCCCAACTCGGACGTAACAGGCATCCTGGATTCCACTGCTGGCTTCCAATTGAACTATCATATTAAAGCGAAGCTTGTTTCATTATTTACAGCCTTTCACATCTACAAGTTTAACTCTATTCATTTGTCGTTGTTACTACCTGGTGTCTAAGTATGCAATTTATAAGAAATATCGTCTCCAGACACCTGTCTCTCTAATCCATAGGATACTGTCCATCGATGACAACCTCCACAGCAATCCATCTAAATAAACACTTAAACTTCGCTGTTCCTTCTTCTGCAAAGTTTACTTCAAAATAAACTTCTGAAGAATTTCAACTGAATAATATCTTTGATATATTTCATCATTTTCAAGGCTTTATGCTATGATCGTTAAGTGGAACTTATCAGTCTACAGGAGATACGAACCTAACATGCAAAAAAACTCTAGTGTATACCCTAATCAGAATATCAACCAGAAGGATAACAATACCAACGGGATTTGGAGGAGACAATAAGGAAGAATGGACGATTGACACATAGCTTCTACTCTCATGTCAACAGTCGAAAACAGTTGAGAGTGATGGTGAATATATATATAGACAGTTGTAAACGACCTTGACGACAATAAATTCACTGACAGGTTAGAGAAGTTAACAACCAATGAGAGTTCAACCTTTAGAAGCTGTGTATATATAACAGTTTATCAGTGTAACAGTGTTCTAAACAACCATAGATTTCGTCCTATTTAGGACTCACTAGTCAGCTGGATGTACCCGCCTCTCAGTGAGTGATGTTGTTCCCACCGGGACCCGGAATCGAGAGCGACCGCTTCAAATGCCAGAGCGGAACCCACCACACCACACCAACAAGACACAGCAGTCCGAGTCCCGATGGGAACAACATCACTCACTGAGAGGCAGGTACATCCAACTGAACAGTGAATCCCAAATAGGAGGAAATGAGCATCCTGCATTCCACTGCCCATCATTTCTATACACAGTTAAAAAGACAGTCAATATCGAGGCATCCACATAGAAGCCCATATGCCAAGAGACACTGATCAACTCGGTACAATCAACGACGGTGTAATACTAGCAATAACACTAAACCATAAATTTATTCATAATTTTCGATTCCTTGTAATCTGTGAACACTTTCTAAACTATCTCATTATTACGGGGGTCAATTTCATGATGTAAGATTATCGTACATAAAGCTGTTGTTTAATATTTTGAAGCATTCTCGAAACTGGTGGAATGAAATGAGTTGCAATACCAGTGTATACCTGAGAGTACTTGATAGTTGTTTCGCTCTAGTATGAGACGCTTCAGCAGTGAGTACCTGCAACTACACCAGGGACAGAAATCACGACCTTCAGCTGTTATAATAAACCTGTCAACCATTTACTCACTGTCAGCGTGACTATCAACTAAGGAGTCTTAGACACGTACTGCTAAGGAGTCCCATACCTGCACGAAACAGCTGTCTTCAATGCTTCTCCAACTCACATCAGTCTGTGATGAATGCTACTTTGAAATAAATAAGATGTCCTCCATAAAACCTCCATAGTCATGCCATCGCCAAACCCCAAAATCTACATTTATGTTACAGACAAACAGACAAACAATGAGTGACTTCTTGAACTGGTAGCACGTTTCAGTCTACTAGTCCCTATCTGTCTACTTCTTCTTCTATAGATAGTCGTTCAACGTACTTTAGGGGAGATTGCATGTGATAGATGAGGGTAGAGCACATGTCTCACTCAACCGAACTGACTACTTCTCACAACTTCATCGAATGATATCAGTGACATAGGAGTGCTTATTGACATTTCTCTAGTTGAATATCAACATATTGTCTATGATCTCACTCACTGATAACTTAGTTTCAATATTCCATTCCAATGAAAATAATGTCTCAGAGTGATATTTTATAGTCCATAGCTTATCAATCAGTAGGCATTGATGAACATTGTGTGATTTCAGTTGAAAACAAGTATCTCCTTAGATACTTGTGTTGTCATTGATTGTGTAATATTTTATTGATTTCATCTGTCATTTATTTGATTGGTAGCATGATTATATAGGTGAGTCGATTTAAGAAGTTTCGACCGATTCCTCACTCCTTTCTGTATGACCTGTATTAGTTCTGAGATGATTGCAGCTTGTATGAAAACCTGTTGTTATGCATTCGATTGCATATTTTGTGTTTGAAATGGATTGTTTCATCTTTATAAATTATGGTGTGTGTGTGTGTGTGTGTGTGTGTGTTGTGGTCAGGTAATTCAATTGCATGTACACACATGGATAATGAGCAGAATTGCATTACTCATGGTTTGCGTAGTTGGATTGAATATACCAGATTAGGCAAGTGTATTCTACACTAATCACGCGCAAGGTCAGCTGTAAGACTGGGTGGGCAGAATCATCTGCATAAGACAATTACATCCAGGCAAACAAAGATATAACTCATTGAAAATCACTGAGTCCGTTTCAACGTCATCCTAATCACAACTGAAACAGCCAATCACATTTAGTTATTTTAAGCCGATTCGCCTTTCAAAAGGAAATAAACAATTTCCATTGGCTATTTCAGTCTCTTTTAGGCTAACCTTTACAGTCACTCTCTTACTTCACTTTGCATTGAGTAATAAAATTCAACGAACACTGATTACATTTATAGCTATGTTAACTCATCATTGTGAGTTTTCATGCTTAGAAAATAAACACAAACTTTCATGAAATCATTGTTTACCTCTATTCAGACATGCAAGCTCTTCGACATACTCCTCAGCTGATGAGTGTTGACCAAGTAGATAAGTGAATACACGCACATTTTTCTGTAAGGAAAATTCAACCCTCTGTATTCATTCATATCATCAAACATGTATACATGACAAAACTGTATCTTCAAACAATCTCATTTTCACCAATTAATATGATGTGTAGTGGCTAGCAATGAATTTCACGACATGCATTGTGTCCTATTTGGGAATCTCCAGCTGAATGATTCTGACAGATGACATTCTCATTCAGACTGTGATCCAATGGACATCGTTTCAAACACCGAGGTGCCAATCACTAGGTTACTGAGTTATAAGAACCACTGCGTTCGTGTGTTACACCACATTGTCATTCAATTATGCAACCATTCAAAATCATTGAAATCTCAGGTCTGTTCTGAATATCTATCCTCTACAGGATGCATTTCATTCCACTGGTTGCATATATCCATACACAAATAATCCACAACCACTAGGACCTAAGGACAACAACGGGGTGTCACAACCAGAGGTTGGAATACACGACTGGACTATGTAGGCGGTTTCAGTTACCGATAGATCTCCAGTTCAAATAATCAGTGTGAGTAAGTGCTTCAAAGTATGATCGTTAACGTTTATGGCAAGCGATTTTGAAGTCATGGAGCTTAAGGATTTGGAAATAATCTGTACAGATATTATTCCACAACTGAAATCGCAGTAGTAATGAAGTAATCTCATGTTGTTGAGGTTTGTATGGGATTTCATGGTTACATTCAATTTCGACTGATATCAGTTAGAGATTCGTTGAATACCTATGAGCCATGGAAAGCTGATTTATCGTAGTGTTGGACTTGTGAGTAGTGCACATGCACAACACCGAGAGACACTGAATCTCGATCATCTCCAGTTAACATTTGCACATGCAGACTTCTTTCTATACTAGGATGCAACTCGCTAATCTCTTGTCTCTTTCAACGATCAATCTAGTTGTCATGGAGTAAATATGCTGTTGAGAAGTGAGTCAATCACATGACGAGTACTTCTACCAATTACTTCCATGTTCAATTCATGACACAAAAACTGTTCTCATACACATCGACTTAACGTGAGTACAACTTGTTCAAATAAAACATCTTGAATACTACTACTGACAGTTTGACAGTAGCGTCATTTACATCACCAAATATTCGGCACATCAACAATCCATTCTCAAATTGACTCTGTCATCACTGTCATCTATGCATTGAAGACTGAACACACACTCACCACTACATCACCTTGTAACAAACAAGTCTAGACAAAATGTCTCAACGTGAGAGTAGAGCTAATCACAAAAGTACAGTCAGTCACATTCTCAGAAGGCAACTATAACCTGCTATCACATTTCACAACATCATGAACTAATCACAATGTAGTTGAGCCTTCATTCTATTCACATAAGGAAACTGTAACAGTGTGGAATGGATGTCATCACCCAATTCACTTGAACAACCCACACAAATTACTCATCTAAGAAAACTATGCAGTCTGTTTACATCCTACTCAAACTCTTGTAATTCTCTTTCACTCAATATTCACTACAGGTGCCATGTGGGAGATTCAATTGGATGAGTATCGTTTGGATTTTTTCGACTGCCGTTCACAACCTTGGTGAGTCAATCAACCAATTGAAAAGTGTAATTTACATCAGCTTGTTTTAGCAAACTATGTAAGTTGTGGGATTTAGGTATTTGTTATGTGGAATAGTTGAGAAGAAGAGGGGAAACAACCTAATTCCCATTATACTGGTTTACGAAGGTGATTTGGATAGAGAGAAGCGATTGAAATAGGTGTAGAGTGTGATTAAGGAAGTCTGTAGATGTGTGTGAGTGGTCTCAAACCGTTCTCGTTCATCAGTTATGTGATAAGAGTAATTAGTTTTCATACAGAAAACCACTGAGTATTTTGAGGCCAGTACACGTTTCCCTTCAATGGTTTTGAGTGATGTTCGCTCGAACCCTGCAGAAATAACAGCGATTCATTACGGAGGTTTCAGAGGGGATTAGTTTACTGATTTCAATTTCGCATTAATCATGAAATGACTGACATTGGCGGAGAAGCACTGAGGTCTTGGGTGTACTGAACAAGCGTTTCGTTGTTACAAGCGACTCGTCAGCAGTTGGCTTTCATGACTCCGCGAGAGATCGAATTCAGGATAACTGCCTTGTGACAGCCATATACAGGTTAGTTTGACGCTCTGATCCTTATCTTTCATTAGATCTCATGTTTTAATTCTTAGCAACAGTCTAAGAATATATGAAATACATTTTTAAGTATCTGAATACACAATAAGTCTTCATAATTGGTCTATATTTATGCCCAAATTTATACATGATAACAGTATAGTTGTATTGCTTGAAGTTCACGTGTACATTTAGAGTCGTACAAGAGTGAACAAGTTGTCAGACTGACTGAACTTCAACATGGTTATAAATAAAAACTTTGTTTGAATTTTACCTATTTAAATCATCTATGACAATGGTATAATATTTAAGGATGTAGTGAACGAATAGTGCTCTGTAGGTGGTCGACTGGAAGTCTTTCTTGAAGTTAGATAGGTTTCTTGTGGTTATTGGCGCTTGGTAACATATTGCATTTGTGACCTTAAGGGAACTGATGTCCCTAGATGATAAGAAGGAGGCTAAGTTCAAATCAACATTCTAAGTCATTAGCAAGAAATAGTTTATTGCACAGCTTTGACCTTCATCCAGCCAATCAAAATAAGTGTATACAACTTTTGACCTAGTGGCTTTATTTTCTAAAGAAAAACTGTTTATAAGTAATTTGTTTTTTTTATCGAATGATTTTGTTCCCTTTGGAGTCATATATAAATCTTTGTTTACCAATATTTCCGTGGCTCAATAAAGTATCAGGTTCATGTTCAAGTATTCCATTGCGTTAACAACCATATCGGATATCTTATTATTTTGTCAGTCACTTCATTTGATCAATTCAAACCTGTATCATTTAGGTGGTGCATTTTTAACACTATCACCTTTGTCAAACTGAAAGGATATCATGGTTAATATCACTCCTGGCTGATAAATATCAACATACATGTAATGTAGGTGAAACAGAGTTCCTTAAGGAATACTCTCAACCCAACCAACACAAATGAAAGTCTACCAGAAAGTTAAGCTTCCTATATTCTTGAATGATAACCTTATAAACTGATAGCTTATACTGATGCTTCATTGAATCCTGATAATTTCAGAAGGTCATCTTTAAATTGTAAGTGCTTCTGTCACACACACACACACACACACACAATAATTTGAAGTTTATGGTAATTTTTACTCTAAGTTAATGTTTTTCAAGGAATGATATCAGTTTGGAGAAGTATTGAAAACTGCAGTACATTGAACAACCGCTGTTTCGTAGCAGTATGACTCTCCTCAGTCCATAATGTATACTACTTTATATATATGTATATATTGTACGTATAACTGAGTCAATGTTAATTCGTTTTTCATCTAAATTCATTCAGGTATTTACAAGCATCAGCTTATCCTAAAGAAATGATTATACTAATTGATAAAAGTGGTAGTATGAAAGGTCGAAGTGATATTTTATCAAACGCTACAGCTGTTGAAATATTGAACACTTTAACAGACAATGATTATTTCAATGTGATGCTAGTAAGTGAATTGTTCAGGCTTACTTACTGTATATTATCTAACTTTATGATGAAATGTTTAACGATACACAAAAAAACCATCGAACTTATACAATCTGTCTAAGATAAGATATTGATAGTTTGCCAGACTTGTATTCATGATAATAATTCAAGACGATATGGTAATCTAAGTCTAAACTGAATTCAAACCAGTCTATGGATCAGTGATTAAGTGTTCTAACATCTGAGCTACGAGATCCAGTACACTAATCCATTCATCATCATCATCATCATCATCAGCAGCAGCAGCAGCAGCAAGAGACTTAATTCCTAGCCAACACTTCTTATATCATTTCATTATTATTATTATTATTAGTCCCTTGGGTTCCTAGTGGAACATAGGGCTTCAGTAGCACGTCTCCAGTGACCTCTGTTCTCTGAGATCTTTTGAACCTGCCTCCACGACAGTCCACAAGCTCTCATTTCCTCCTCGCACGATCTCCTCCATGTCACCCTCGGACACCCTCGCCCAACTCGTCGCTTCCCATGGGGATTCCACTCGAGGCACTGGCCTGACGCGTGATGTCCCCAGTCGGCTTTCTCAGTGTATGTCCAATCCATTTCCACTTCTTCTTGGTTGGTTGGCCCTTAGAATAAATTTTAGAAATTATAGTCAACGAAAAAACAATCTATGAAACAGAAAAAGATTTAATCCACACATCAAAGAAAATAAAAGATGGCGGGTACATTTCATCAACTTTATCTGAAGAATTTGAAACCTACAAGCAACATTATTTCATGAATGTATGAGTTGCCAAGAAATACTGTAACATGAGGTACGACTTCGCTCTATCCTTGGAATGACTAACTCACCTTACAAACCCTATTGCGAAATAGTTATTACAATAAGTTTATACTTTATGTGATCAGTTAGCAAAGTGAAACATGAAAGACAACTTTGAAGAAATAGATGCGATCCCTTGGTGTCACATTGTTTCTGTGCACGACCACGTTATCCGTGTCATAGCTTCGGATCTAGCGTTTTGAGCAGACATGTCGCTATGATATAAACTTCTTGGGAAAACAAATAGTTAACAACAATAAGAGGGTTGAAGACTGAATGCAGCAAAAGGACAAAATAGATAAGGGAGGACAATTTATGTTGGCTTACCTTCAGACACTTGTCACTCGATCCTCTGCTCTTGACCAACGAGTTTAACCGTAAGCTCCGGATGTGTATGCATGACCAGGAAAGACATTTTCTGGGGGATGACCTCCGAGGAGAACCGAGGGCTAAGTCAGTTTGGCAGTTGAAATGCCCAAGAACCACTGACAGGAGGTAGACAGGTTGGTTCAAAGGAATAATAATGCCAATTTTCAACTGTTGAGAAGTGAGCTGACGAATACGCAGTGGTGAAGTGTGCGCACGGACAGAAGTGCTGCAGACGTTCGATTTTTTCAGATTGAGTATTGCAATAGGGAGTTTTTCAATGTGTAGAAATACAAAAGCTGAGAGTGGAGCGAAAACACGTCACTATTCAACGAGCGCGCGAGAACGCTTTATTAGGATAACTTAAGCTGGTGCCAGTATTGTCAGTGAGTTGTTCAATATGATTCTTCATCAACAGATGATTCGAACTAGGTTTTGAATTGTTGATCTGGTGACAGAGCTCAAAAACAGCGGATTTAAAATGATGAAAACTACGTTATATACATCTATGATAGTGTAGACTTTGATCATTTCCTTGAAGGAGCTCGGACCATATTTCTGTGGTAAATGTTGGAATCCCTAATTTCATGCATGCTGAAATTTGTCCAAATATTACTTATTTCTAACGCCAGCTTCGGATAGGAGACGTTACCATTCAAGTTGTCACTTCGACTTCAAATCAGTTAAAGTAGGCTTGGTTTAAATATCACCGTAAAAGGAAGGAGAAAACCTTCAGTGGCAAGATGGAAAAGCCTGAACTTTGGGCTACCAATGAAATTTTACATTTAACATATTATATTGAATTTCCCCTTTCAAGTTGTATTAATATCTCAAATATCTCCACCTTACATTTCACCAAATCTTGAGGATTTTTAAAATGTTCTGAACTAATTGTTTTGAGATTGGATAAACGACATAATCAGCTGATTTCGTTTGATCCGAATTCTGTGTGTACTGCTCAGTTTACTGACACACACTGAAATGCGTTACCTCCATCTGTTTCGAGATAAAACTTGATAGGCTACTCCACCTTTGACCAGATATGCACAGGTGTGTGGGCGATTATTATTTAGGATTGGGTTTATTTGATCTCTGCGACTAACTGCAGCAACAAAAAGGGTGCATGCCTCTTAAAATCAGACAAGTATTTGGTGTTTGTGGTTTGCGATCACTACGGTAACTATTACTTACGTTATTCAGATCTATTAACGTCACTTTTCAACCTTTCCAGCTTTCAAATTCTTCAGACACCGTAAAACGCAAAGAAACCGTAGTCAGACTGTTCCTCAAATCTAGCGGAATAAAATACAAACGAGCTTATGCTATTATTGCTTTTTTCGAAACGACCTCTAAAAGGAGAGCAGAACTTTCTCCACCAGTAGCATGCTAGTTACGTGACCTGGAAATGCGCCACTACCTCACATACACTGTATGCCCTCTATCCATTGCTAGTCGTTTTTTGAAGTAATATCAAAACGAAGGAAAAATGTCATATTAGACGGAGATGAAATTTTGTATACACAAGAATACATGATATTTCTATCCTTTGGATACCTATCTCATATAGTGCATTCTTCTACTGGCCCAATGAACCACTATCACTAAACACTAGGTGTTATTCCAGCACAAACCGCCTACTTCACATTATTACCTTTGATGCTGTTATTATGAATATCATTGAGACGCCATGATCATTTTGTTTGAAAACGTCGTCTTGGTAGTAAATTTCTTGATTTATTACATGCTGAGAATTCCATAATGTGTCAAACATCTTGTTTGAAATAAAGCATTTATTATTATTACTACTTAACACCCTAACCTTAACTCGTTACAATACAACTTTGAATCTTATTATTAATTTCCTTCCCCCATGCTGGATACATTCATTATGCCCGATCACCAGTCGATTGACAAAATATTCGTTTATTTTGTTATTTGTTCTATAGCAGGCAGTACGCCGGGATTACACAAGTAAAAAAACACCTTATATGATGAATCAGTTCACACTTATAGTTTACGCGCTCAACCTATCATCTCAATTGATACACCTACGCCTATGAGTCATACTATCAAGTTACACAGTCCAATTATATATTGGTGATGGAGAGGGGCTAGCAGTGGAATTTAGGACGCGCATTTCGTCCTATTTGAAACATACGCAATATCCAAGCATCCGCGTAGGAGCCCATATGCCAGTAGGGATCGATCAAATTCTATTCAGTCAACAACGGGAAAATACAAGTAACAACATTAATCTGATTGTAATTATGATCTTATATGCACTTTAAAATGCATTCGCCACAAATCAGGCAATAACCATATTGACGACTTTGATTTTATAACTGTAGAACCTGACGACAAGTTACTGAGAAAGAAAATTTTTCGTTCATATTTAACATTTAAAGTGTGAACTGGGGATCACTAGATATCTGTTATCCGGGAATGGTTGTCTCAGGCAAAGGAGCTGTGGTTCGTTGAGCAACGCGTTTTACTTTCTACCGTTGTGTTGTGCCGTCACACACTACCCCGAAATCAACAGCCTAGGGTTTGGCAACATTGATGCTGACTTTGATAGTTCAACTGGACTCGCTAAGCTGAAGGCACCCGGTCAAGCATCCTCGCCATTTGGCACACTGTCGTGTTACATTACACTGCTCGTATTCGACTCTCTAGCCAGTTAGTTGGAACGCATCGGCATCTTGGCACAACCATCCAAATATACTATTCCATCCGACTACGCTATCGTGTTCTTCCTTGGTCTGGTATTCGTGGGTATATAACAAGTCCGGATAATTAGTGATTGGTGTTTGCGTCTGTCAAGTTCGCACCAGGACAACTCCTAAATTGTTGAGCCCGATGTGATCACATATCCCGACCAATGACAGATATTGAATTGGTGACCTTGTGCCATTTGATATTTCTATCTTGCTTTAGTTTTATAACCATTATATATACACTTACTACACTTTCTCATGTCGAACCACACTCCCAAGCTTATCCGCACTAAGCCGACCACGAACAGGTGGTGGTCCACGGGACAAGAGGAACCAGTGGTTGGAGACCCTAGGTGATATGGCTCAGAACCGAAGTCAGTGGCGCAGATGTATACACACATTATCCTCATCTTAACAACGCTATACCGAATCTCACTATTTTGTCACTCCTCTTTCCTTTCTTCTCATACTTATATTTCTTTGACTGCATTCACTTATCTTCATCCTTCACCTCACTACCTTTTTACTTGATGTGCTGATATGAGGTGTGGCAACTCGCAGTAATGCCTGGTCCTATGTTGATAATGATGATGATGATGATGACCACGAACACGACCCAGCTCGTGCCATATTGGCCAGACAATGCAAAAACACGGTTTCTGTATGCCAAGGCAGATTTTCGAGAACAGGGTGTCTCAGGTCCTCATTCTCGATTTCTTTCCTTCATACGTTCACTACCGTGGGAATTAAATAGACATGTTACAGCACACGTGTTTAATCCTGAAGCAAGTGATCCTTGTGCACTTCTCAAGGCCACATTCTTGAAGGAAAGCGATCTGACAGATCGCCAGCACCTAGACGAATTACTTTGTAACATCGAGCTAGGCAGCCACCCAGCTACTGAAGTCCTTGCACGCATGCGTGAAGTAACCGGCGCACGAACATTCGACGATGGCCTTTTCCGAGAACTATTTCTCTCAAAACTACTACAACCAATGCGAACCGTGTTGGTGACACTGCAGTCAGTCCCACTCGATGACCTGACAGCCTCGGCAGATAAAATACTGGAGATTCCTAGCAGACCCATCTGTAACGTATATTCTGTCTGCGACAAACCAGAGGGCCAGGATTCAGAGGTGACCAAGCTGTGCAACTCTGTGAAACAGTTGCTACGATCTCGAAGTCCTAGTTCACGTAGCACTCCACAGAAACGCATAGCAGCAACTCGCTTGGTTGCCCCAAAACTGAACCTAACAGGGTAGAAAAGCCTAAGTGGTGCTGGTTTCATAATACTTATGCAGGCGAAGGCGGAAAATTTACGTCTAGTAAGGTTCAAATAAAGTTCGGCTGATAAGAAAGTCCTACTAATTGATCTGGAAAGACGATTTTTCAGTAATTTTGATGCTGCATCGCCTTTAAATTCCAGATTCATGAACAAAGTCTCTTTAGAAACCGGGCTGACAACCAATTTGCTCGCGTTTCTGCAATGTTCCTATCAATAAATTGGATAGGAAAACCGTTTTCCACAAGCGTACCTCTTAGAAAATCAAGTTTAACTTTCACACAGTCTGTTCTACGACTATTACTTATTCGATCGCAGAATGAGTGAATGAGGCTTCTTTTCCTCATGATCGGCACCCATCTGTGTACATTCCATTGGTATGCCTCGTAAGTAGCACGCCAAAAAAGAAATAACTGAGTGCAATTCCCTCTCAGTATTGAATTCCAACACTGAGTGACAATTGTTGAACTCGTTTAGGGTGTCATCCAAATCGAGATTTGAGTCACCGGTAGCGGATATATAAACCGCATATCATCTATAGATATCAAAATGATTAATAGTTGGGCTAAGGTTAGAAGTTTCCAATTTTGATATAAGCAATCTGGCAATACAGGTCCTATTAGGGATCCCATCGCATCCCAGTCATTTTGCTTGTATGTCTCATCGTTAAAAGTACATCTCATCAAGTTGTCTCAAGTAGTTTTTTAAGAATTCCTAATTTTCTGTTATGTGAATCGATGAAATCACACATGTAACAGTTCCAGTGATTGGTACACTGATGAACAGTGTGGTGACATCTAATAATAATAATAATAATAATGACTTCAGTCTGAAGACTTTTTCGGCAATACTCCACAGAACTGTCAGCAAGTCATGTAGCATCAGCTGGATAGAAACGGTGTATGTGTACGAAATAAGTAGAAATTACATATAAGAGTTAAGAATAATTACTCCATCTACGACTTTCTTTAAAATCAATAGTTAACTTAGGTGGCCACTCACATTTGAAGTTACAGTCATAGTACGTAAATAATGACATTTTGTGTACCCAATAATTAGTTTGCTTTCAAAAACAAAAGTTGGTTGGTTAGTTTTTTCCTAACACTTTCTTCCTTGAACAGGAGATGAGCTAAATACGGTAATGTAAAGTTCTTATATTTAGTAGTATATGCATAAAGTTCTATACACTTGCTCCTGGTCTTTCTCTATGACGAACCCGCATAGAGCTTTGAGTGAATAAGATGCTGGTCATCTGACTAAATAACTCTCCTCAGGTATTTACATGAGTTAAGATGTTTGTCCACAACAGTTTCAATGAGGTCTAGAGGTATACCACTAGTTCTACTGACGGTCTTCAAAGTCTAAGCAATATGGCAGTCTTCTTTCATCAACCCGAGAAACATCAAAGGGGAACAATAGAGGAGAACAGGCAAGGTGCAGGAGTTTATGAAAGACAAAAGGAGAGGCTGAGTTGTACCAGATACTCTTAGCTTCCTAATAAAGAAAGTTAGGTGGAAAATTCTTTTAGAAATTGACGAAATATGGGAGGACGAGTAAAGGTCCGAAGAAAAACACATACCGAGATATATTACACTTGTGACATTCTTTAATACACAACTATCAATCGAACAAGAATCATGAGAACTGAGCGGTCAACATTGGTTATGTTCACGTGTAAAACTAAAGTTTATAGTATGATATTTTAAAGAATTAGGCACAAGACAGTTTGAGGAGGACCATCGTCTAACGGTAGATAGGAAACCATTCAGTTCGAAACAATCTGTTGAAGAGGAGATAGATATGGAAACTGTCAGGTCATCAGCATATTTGAAGAAACGGTGATAAAATCTAAGGAAAGCATTACTTACCGGTGATATCAACATTCTTAGTGCTACCAATAAACTGAAGTTCACTAAGAATAAAGTAACGGGACACTTGCCTTATGACTGGCTGCAGTATTTCAGCTGACTGCGCGTATCCTACAGGCGAAATTGAAGAAACGCCTTACAACTTGGAAACCAATCAGAATGCTGTCTTGTGATGTAAGTCCGTTTTCACTTTTGAAATTGGATTTCATGAATACTTTCTACGCCCCATCTAACATGTTCACTTATTGTCTTCTCCTACAGGTCAACGACGTTGAACCTGCCTACTGAATTGCCGTTTGTGTGTCTGTTAGCACGGAAATTTTTTATAATGTAAATTAGCACACTCTTTTACCTCATAATACAAGCTGCATTTCTCAATAGTTGCTTTTGGAGCAGACTCGGGTTACTACGGGCACATTTACATTGTTTCCGAAAACCATGGTATTGGTGCGTAGGCAAGTTGACATCCATGCGTGAAAAATTGGAAAACTTCCACTCCATAGCTTCAGATTGTTGAATTATTATCGGTAATCCCGGAATCCGTAGGGGAGAAGTCTACGAGTTCACACGTTTCAAACATTTCCGGTTACATCCAGACTATCGCAACAAGTATTTCGTTCACACTCGTCTGCATAGGCATGAAGTTTAACAATATTTACTTCCCATAGTTCCAGCATTATTCATGATTATTAATGGAAGAAAACGCATTTCAGTTCGTGTGAAAATATGTATTTAGGTACAAAGCATTCAACACATTTAGAGTGTCGTATGAGTAAGTGTTCATCAGTCACTCCTTCAAAATTCTCCTTTCTCGATATTGTTGTAGTAGGACGGTCATCCTGCAATGTAGAACGAAGGAAACATTTATAATTTCTGCGGTATATGCTTATATGTAGTCAATGGGAAAAACGGTAAGCAAGGATCACATATGCACAAAGTTCTCTACGAAAAGTCTGATTAACCAATGATCTCTCCGTATTTCGAAAAAATACACCTGACATCTCAGGTGTACCCAATGCACCTTACTACGCAGATCCAGTGTGTCAGCATTTCGATAAATACATGATGACAGCGAAGTAAATTGTCTCCGAAATCGCTCCCATAAATTATACAACTAGTCATGTCACCTAGAATACACAAAGGGGAGCGTTATACAACTGACTGCAACCTAGTGTAAGGATAACCTCTACGCCAACTTAATCACTTTCGGTGTACACCCATAAGCTCATGTCCCTTATACATAATATATCCCGATCCAACCTGTCGAAAACCCTTAAAAACTCAAGCAGACAAATATGTATAGGCTATCTCTACTCAATAGAAGTTGCTTCCGAATTCCTGGGCTAGAAAGTTTGCTACATCGGAGTAGGTGTGGAGATTCTGCAATCCTGTAATACTGAGTGAACTTATAGTCTTCAATTCAATCAGTAAACAAAGTAAAACAACTAACGTCGTATACGGTTATGGGTGCATACATGACCAAAGAAGAGTAAAACTTATCGGTTCTTCGTCTATTTACCGGACCAGCAAGTTTTAGTCCTCTTCGGTTTTCAGGCACGCCTAACATAACACGACACAAACGCTTCTCTTCGACTCAGTGTAGGAATTCGAAACGTTCACAGTTTCCCTTTCCTTCCTTCCGTGTGGACATTCAGGAGATATAATTGTAGCCATCGTTTTGAAAAACTACAAACTGTGCTTATACCCACAAACCAAATATACCTCTTTCCAAATTCCCTGTCAGGATGCAGTTCCACGGACTAATAATCATCACAAACTCAGTGCATTATCATAAAAATACTTCGAAAGCTGACTTACCTACTCTGATACGTCAACTGCTTCCGCTATCTTCATCCTAACTGCTCAATGTCCCGATGATTTCTTAGCTACTCCTTGCTATTAGGTAAATGAGAGGCTAACAGAAGATCCACTGCATCCCTTTGCAATGCTTTACTGAGTAGCATACACACAATTCCATCAGTGAGCACAAATGCTCTGACGCTTGCAAAATCTCATTCCCCATTTGACTGTAAACACATACAGTGGATCATTATAGACTGCCCATAATAAGTGTGCATGGTCAGCAGTAACATAAAAAGGTAAATATGAGATACATATGTATAGATTAGTACACTTAACACAGGTGATAACCTAACATCTCCCTTTAACCTTCCAAATACATTTCTACTTCATGCAAAGCAAGTTATACTTTACCAACGAAAAATTTTACAGAATGGACCAAGGCGAGCTACTTGACGTGTTTTAGCTCGTCCCCATTCATCTCGACAAAATCCACATTCACAACTATCCACTAGGAGCTTTCAACTCCTCATTCAACGTTTCTGCAACAATTTTGCTGCAGAAAATATCACTGCTTACTTCATCACCACTATTACGCTCCAAACGGACAACTGTGTGGTAGGTCTAGCTGTCTCGACCAACTGTTATAGCTCAGATTGCTGTATCTGCAGCAAAATATATCTCACCAACATCTACGTCCAGGACTTGGTAGTTGTTGAACTTCGACAGAGTCGCAGGAACAGACAATTGAAGGTAAGGTCGAAAGTCTTCTGTTTACTACTGTGCATTTTCATTGCTCTACTCCTTTTATCTTCATCTGTTTATTAATATTAATATGCGTGGTAAAAGTGTGCTGACCCCGATAAAGGCAAGCGGTAGAAATGCTTTGAGTACAATCTCGCCACAGTTACTGACCACCTGATTCTCAGTAGTTACTAGGGCTGGAGCTACGAGACGCCAAAGCGTGGCAAAGAAAGCAACTGAGGATACGAACGCACCACCCAAGTCCACCTCTCTCGGTCGGTCACAGCTTGCAACACTTGAAGTTAGCCGTGCAGCCAGTCCTCCCGGCACTGTAAGCGTCACTTTACCCAGTCAAGTAAACCGAGAGCCCCATGCTACTCTCTGCGCCCACCCCGATCCCCCAGTGAGAACCACTAGGCAGAAACGTCAAAGAGTAGGGCATAAACGTTTGGGAAAACCGCATGGACGTGATGACAACTGCCAAACATGTGCTCTCACTGTCACTAAAAGTGATGCTGCCTTCGAGTGCAACAGATGGGTGCACTGCCGATGTGACAAAGAAGTGCTACATCAGTACTATAGCTTTATGACGCGTCACCCGTGCACGTGGTTTTGGTACATTTGCCCACAGTGCCGTCTGAGACCGCACCTAGCTTCAGGCTTACTCAGAGTAACCGATAAATCTCCAGTAATCAAAAAGCAGGTATCCGTCCAAACCACTGTCACAGAGGATATTCACTCTCCAGATGATTTTGGCAATGGCCTACTGAAGGCCGAAAACCTGAGAGGTTCTAAGCCGAACAAAACACTGCCTACACCAACGACAACTGCATCCACCTCAAGCCATACAGTCACATCAGAAACAGCAACCAGTGGACAACATAGAGAATGAGTCAGGGTGGAAAAAAACTCGAAGCACCCGTGAAAAGCATCTATAGGATAGAATAATATTGGCATCACTGACCGACCTAGCTCTGTCATTCTGTTTAACGTTCCCGTCTGTGATGATAGCCTTCTGGAACATAAGGACAAGTTTGACAGGCAGCAGTGGGACTCCCTCTGTGCCACGCTAGGTCTGGGCGTTCTCGAGGCAAAACTGTGTCGACTACACAAAGGCACCCACTCACCCGCAAGGAAGCCTCCGCCGATGAGAGTGACTCTAGTCTCAACTAGGGACGCTGAAAAGTTCCCCACACTGTCACACGCCCTGGTCATCAACAGATCGTCCAACATTAGAGCCAGACCTGACCGATCATGGGTGTCAAGAAAGACATCTCGAGAAGCAGCTGGTCCACTAAAACCCATAACCATGGTCGTACATGGAATACCTGAAATAGTGACCGGTACCCCAGGTGAGAAGTACACACACGACGTCAAACAATAGGAGTGGTTATCGGCTCGGATGGAGCTGAGCGGGGTTGCAGCTGCAGACTACCACGCCCCCTGCATCTGATAACCATGACCTCACCTAGACTAATGGCTGGCAACTTCGTATCCCCAGAAGTACTCACCAGAGTGCTGGAGACGTGGTACAAAGTTAAGAGCACCATAAGCGGTAACGTTCGCTGCTGTGAAAGCAGACCGAGAACACTGCGACAACAACAGACAGCAGTTACGCCCTGTGCTCAGGCCACCGTAACCCTAAACCGAAATGTTGAGAGTCAGACCAGAAACCTCCACTCAACACCGAATGCACCAGTCGACGAGGGAAAAAACTTAACTGGGCCAGTTCCACTGGAACTGGCCAGTCAGTAGAAACCCCCACATCCAAACCAGTGCCACTAGTTAACTCAGAGACATCTCACGTTACGAGAAACACATCCAAGTGTCTCTACACCAACGTGAAAGGACTCCGAAGTAAAATGCCAGAGCTCCGATCCCTCTGTCTCGACCTCGCCCCGAAACTCATGATCCTGACAAATACGTGGTTGTCACCAGACATAATTGACACCGAAGTTAACATAGATGATATGATTCTGTCAAGCAGAGACAGGAGGGGAGGTTGCAATATACGTGAACAAGTGGTTCAGAAGTGAGCAAACCACTGACAGAGCTCCCAGACTCTATCTGGTGCCACTTCACGGTCAAACACCAAATTCCTAGTTGGAGGAATCTATAGGTCCCCTAATAGCAACCTGGAACACAACCAAAAACTACTCCAAGCAATATCCACAGTGTCAACTATAAGGTACGACCAGATTTTAATAGCTGGCGACTTCAACGCTCCAACCCTCAGCCTAGAGCAAGGTGGCACTACCCCGAGCCGGAAGTTCGACTGTAACCTGCTAAACGCCATCCAAATGACTGGACTGCAGGAAAAAATCAGCGAAAACACCCGCTGGGGGTCAGATGGTAAACCATCTTAACTGGATTACCTACTGACTACTGATCCCTTTCTGGTTGAAAACGTTCAGGTACAAACCCCTCTTGGAAGTAGCGATCACGCTACGGTAACGTTCGACCTGGTATTTAGTGAAGAGCTATCATGGGAGGGACCTCGCCCTTACCTATGTTACAACAAGGCAAATTACGAAGGTATGAACAAGAGCCTTTCAACAGCTTCGTGGCCAGTGGATTGGTGTTCCTTGTCGATCGACCAGCACTGGGAACTAGTCCCGACCGATAGCTGCTACCTTGACGTGGTGGTCGGGCTTGCATATCACAATGACCCAACGAGCTATGCTGGTGGAACGCTTGTTCCCTCGAGGTCCTACCATACCAGAAAGGTCTGTTGGGTAGTGGTTAGACGAAAAGCAGTTACCGTTATAGTGTAAATTGCTACACTGTGATGGGGGTCTGAGGGCGAAGTCGTACTGCTGCTAGCTGGATGGGGTGTGACAGCAGTAAGGTGTTTCCCTTGGATGACCAGCAGTGCCAAGCTGATGCTGCCTTCTCAGTGGAAGGGGGGGTTAGAAAAGGTCGGCCCCAAAAATAACACACTCCACCACGCCCCACGGTCTGCCGGGCCGGCGGTGTTGGTTCACTTGTCGTTTCCTTTCGCTCATCCGGCCCCAAAAATACAAAAATTCAAAATAATCATACTCAAAAGGCTGGGTGTGACAGGCCTCAAGCAGATGTCCGATGGGCTCTGCGGTCACACAAATCTTTTTCAGGTACCTTAAGAAGAAATAGCCTTCCACGGTGTGGGCAGCCGGGAAGTGTCAGCCGCCCTCACAACTCTGTCAGCACCCAAGTTTCTTCTGACTGCTATCCTCCTCCTCCATCATTACCTTCTAATCTTCCTTCACGTCTCTTAATTAATGATGCTGCATCATCTTCAATTTCTCCTACCTCTGCAGCCTTCGACAACGATCTGAGTCCACAGAACAGCATCACTGGTCTCCTTAAACCACGCTCCAAATTACATATTGGAGCCTTCAATGTCCGCACCCTCCGTCAAATTGGCCAACAGACTTCGTTAGCAAAGACTCTAGCAACTCGGGGCATGGATGTGTGCTGTGTTTGTGAGACACGCATACAGGACCCAAGTATGGTTATTCACCTGACCTCTCCTGACCAATCTGGTGAATCCACAAAATTCACCCTTCGAGTTTCTGGAGATTCGATAGCTAGCTCTCGTGGTCTTGCAGGTGTAGGTATAGCATTAAGCATCAGGGCAGAAAACTCACTACTAGACTGGATCCCAGTTGATAGTCGCCTCTGCGCTATGAGGCTGAACGGCACAGTGAGAACTAAAAGGAATAGTGAGACTCGCCGTTGTCTCTTTGTAATCTCTGCTTACGCACCCACTGACTGCAGCTCGGATGAAGTGAAGGACGAGTTCTACCATAAACTGTCTAACCTCCTCTCGAAAGCCAAACGTTCGGACGTAGTGGTTGTTGCAGGTGACCTCAACGCACAGGTGGGTAGACTGAGTGAGGCAGAAAGGCACTTAGGTGGCACTTTCGGAATCCCAGCTGAACGTACAGATAACGGTGATCGCCTATTACAACTATGCTCAGATAACCGCCTATTTTTAGCCAGCACAAATTTCAGACATAAAGAAAGGCACTGTCTGACCTGGCGTCCACCGAGCTCGACTCAGCGATGGACACAGATAGACCACATTGCTATTAGTCATCGCTGGAGAGGATCGGTGGAAGACTGCCGCTCCTTCTGGAGTACGTGTTTGGACAGCGATCATGCGTTGGTCCGAGCACGTATATGCCTGCGTCTCAATGGACGTAGAAAAAATTTGGCAACAAAACCACTACGAGTTCTGCTGGACAACGAAAACACCAAAGCCGTGTTCAGTGAGAAGTTGGCTAGGCAGTTATCGGAACAAAAGACTGTCACTCATCCAGAAGAAGCTTGGTGTCATCTTCAGTCTACTGTAAAAGCAGCACTGGAGACTGTAGCCGACTCCAAGATAATGGCTAAAAAGAGCCAGTGGATATCAGCAGCTTCTTCCAAACTAATGGATGCACGTGAATGCATCCCTGCAGGCTCTGAGTACAATGAAGAGCGAGCGCAACTTAAAAATAAACTGACGAAAAGTCTGCGCAACGATCGTGAACAGTGGTGGGCAGCAAAGGCTAAAGAGATGGAAAAGGCAGCGGCGATCGGTAACAGTAGACAGTTATTTAGACTTATTAAGGAGACTGGGGGGAAATGGTCAACAACAGTTAGTGAGGTTATAGCGGAGAAGGACGGATCTGCGATTCACTCGCAGGGAAGGCGGCTGGGACGATGGGCAGAACACTTCGAGGAACAGTTTAACTGGCCTCCAGCCACCATTGCGCTGCCCGCTATCCAGTCGGACCCTGAATGGGACATAGAGACAGGTCCCCCAACACTAGAAGAAGTTGAGAAAGCGGTAGGTAGCCTGAAACGGGGAAGGGCAGCAGGACCAGATGGACTACCTGCTGAGGTATACAAGAATGGTGGTAGAGTTCTCTTAGTCAGGCTAACGGAAGTGTTAGCCAGTATATGGGAATCAAATACGATCCCCTCCGACTGGTCTAAGTCACTGATCATCCCAGTCTTCAAGAAAGGCGAGAAGTCCTCTTGTGATAACCACAGAGGAATCAGCCTGACAAACATAGTGTCTAAGATCCTAAGTTCTATAATTCTCCAACGCCTGAGTGGAGCTCGGGAACAGCAAGCCCGAGAAAACCAGGCAGGCTTTAGACCTGGCCGTGGATGTATCGACCAAATATTCACACTGCGCCAGGTCCTGGAACATAGGCATGCTTACAGACGCCCGACAATAGCTGTATTTCTCGACTTGAAGGCGGCATTTGACTCCGTTGATCGAGAAGTCTTATGGCAGTGTCTCTCACTGAAAGGCGTGCCTAGTAAGTACATCACCTTATTGAAAGCTCTCTACTCGAACACTTGTGGGCATGTTAGAGCCTATGGTGAGTTGTCCAGGGAGCTATACTCATCAAGTGGTGTCCGTCAAGGATGCCCACTATCCCCATTCTTATTTAATTTTATCATAGATATTCTTATGGAGGTTTCCCTCTCGTCACCTAATTACAAAGACGTTGACCGATCACAGGTGAATTTTCCTTAGATCTAGAATATGCAGATGACATAGTCCTGTTAGGTGAAGACGCTGACAAGATGCAGAGTCTTCTGAACACTTTGAGTGGGAATTTGAGAATGTTTGGGATGCGATTTTCACCACCCAAATGCAAATTTTTGCTCCAGGACTGGTCTTCAGCGGTACCGCGGTTAACAATAGAGAGTGAAGTGGTTGAGTGTGTTGACCACTTCACTTACCTGGGAAGTAGGATCAACCCCGGTGGGTTAGTTGCCGATGAGATTTCTGCACGGATACAAAAGGCTCGATTGGCTTTTGCCAATTTGCGCCACCTATGGCGCCGCCGTGATATTCGTTTGTCTATTAAGGGTCGCGTGTACTGCACAGCAGTCCGCTCTGTTCTACTGTATGGTTGTGAAACATGGCCATTGAAAGTGGAGGATACAAAAAGGCTTCAGGTGTTTGACCACCGTTGCCTTCGTAATATAGGACGTATTCCGTGGTGTCACCACGTGAGTAATGCAGAAGTTAGGTGTAGAGTTTTGGGGAGAAGAGGTAAGTCAGTTGACGAGGTTGTGAACCTTCATCGACTGAGATGGTTGGGACACGTACTACGTATGCCTAGTCACCGATTGCCTCGTCACACAATGTTGGCTGAGGTGGGTTCAGGCTGGAAAAAGGCCCGAGGTGGCCAGACTAAAACATGGCACCAATGTATGAAGTCTCTGACTGTTGGTTTAAGCCATGTAGGACGATGCAGACTAGGTGGTTGGGGTCCACGGGACAAGAGGAACCAGTGGTTGGAGACCCTAGGTGATATGGCTCAGAACCGAAGTCAGTGGCGCAGATGTATACACACATTATCCTCATCTTAACAACGCTATACCGAATCTCACTATTTTGTCACTCCTCTTTCCTTTCTTCTCGTACTTTATATTTCTTTTGACTGCATTCACTTATCTTCATCCTTCACCTCACTACCTTTTTACTTGATGTGCTGATATGAGGTGTGGCAACTCGGACCGTTACGCAGTAATGCCTGGTCCTATGTTGATTATGATGATGATGATGAAAAGATATCATTAAGGCGGCCGTCTCACAAAACGTCCCTCTCGCGGTAACAACAACCAGGAAGCGAACGTCATGGATAAAACGGGGCACTGAGCGTCCTCTAAAAGCCAAGAGAAGGGCATGGCACACATGGAGACTCTCCAGAGAACAGGACGACCATGACGCATACATGACTCTGCAGAAACGAAGCAACATAAGTTCCCCACACTGTCACACGCCCTGGTCATCAACAGATCGTCCAACATTAGAGCCAGACCTGACCGATCATGGGTGTCAAGAAAGACATCTCGAGAAGCAGCTGGTCCACTAAAACCCATAACCATGGTCGTACATGGAATACCTGAAATAGTGACCGGTACCCCAGGTGAGAAGTACACACACGACGTCAAACAATAGGAGTGGTTATCGGCTCGGATGGAGCTGAGCGGGGTTGCAGCTGCAGACTACCACGCCCCCTGCATCTGATAACCATGACCTCACCTAGACTAATGGCTGGCAACTTCGTATCCCCAGAAGTACTCACCAGAGTGCTGGAGACGTGGTACAAAGTTAAGAGCACCATAAGCGGTAACGTTCGCTGCTGTGAAAGCAGACCGAGAACACTGCGACAACAACAGACAGCAGTTACGCCCTGTGCTCAGGCCACCGTAACCCTAAACCGAAATGTTGAGAGTCAGACCAGAAACCTCCACTCAACACCGAATGCACCAGTCGACGAGGGAAAAAACTTAACTGGGCCAGTTCCACTGGAACTGGCCAGTCAGTAGAAACCCCCACATCCAAACCAGTGCCACTAGTTAACTCAGAGACATCTCACGTTACGAGAAACACATCCAAGTGTCTCTACACCAACGTGAAAGGACTCCGAAGTAAAATGCCAGAGCTCCGATCCCTCTGTCTCGACCTCGCCCCGAAACTCATGATCCTGACAAAACGTGGTTGTCACCAGACATAATTGACACCGAAGTTAACATAGATGATATGATTCTGTCAAGCAGAGACAGGAGGGGAGGTTGCAATATACGTGAACAAGTGGTTCAGAAGTGAGCAAACCACTGACAGAGCTCCCAGACTCTATCTGGTGCCACTTCACGGTCAAACACCAAATTCCTAGTTGGAGGAATCTATAGGTCCCCTAATAGCAACCTGGAACACAACCAAAAACTACTCCAAGCAATATCCACAGTGTCAACTATAAGGTACGACCAGATTTTAATAGCTGGCGACTTCAACGCTCCAACCCTCAGCCTAGAGCAAGGTGGCACTACCCCGAGCCGGAAGTTCGACTGTAACCTGCTAAACGCCATCCAAATGACTGGACTGCAGGAAAAAATCAGCGAAAACACCCGCTGGGGGTCAGATGGTAAACCATCTTAACTGGATTACCTACTGACTACTGATCCCTTTCTGGTTGAAAACGTTCAGGTACAAACCCCTCTTGGAAGTAGCGATCACGCTACGGTAACGTTCGACCTGGTATTTAGTGAAGAGCTATCATGGGAGGGACCTCGCCCTTACCTATGTTACAACAAGGCAAATTACGAAGGTATGAACAAGAGCCTTTCAACAGCTTCGTGGCCAGTGGATTGGTGTTCCTTGTCGATCGACCAGCACTGGGAACTAGTCCCGACCGATAGCTGCTACCTTGACGTGGTGGTCGGGCTTGCATATCACAATGACCCAACGAGCTATGCTGGTGGAACGCTTGTTCCCTCGAGGTCCTACCATACCAGAAAGGTCTGTTGGGTAGTGGTTAGACGAAAAGCAGTTACCGTTATAGTGTAAATTGCTACACTGTGATGGGGGTCTGAGGGCGAAGTCGTACTGCTGCTAGCTGGATGGGGTGTGACAGCAGTAAGGTGTTTCCCTTGGATGACCAGCAGTGCCAAGCTGATGCTGCCTTCTCAGTGGAAGGGGGGGTTAGAAAAGGTCGGCCCCAAAAATAACACACTCCACCACGCCCCACGGTCTGCCGGGCCGGCGGTGTTGGTTCACTTGTCGTTTCCTTTCGCTCATCCGGCCCCAAAAATACAAAAATTCAAAATAATCATACTCAAAAGGCTGGGTGTGACAGGCCTCAAGCAGATGTCCGATGGGCTCTGCGGTCACACAAATCTCTTTCAGGTACCTTAAGAAGAAATAGCCTTCCACGGTGTGGGCAGCCGGGAAGTGTCAGCCGCCCTCACAACTCTGTCAGCACCCAAGTTTCTTCTGACTGCTATCCTCCTCCTCCATCATTACCTTCTAATCTTCCTTCACGTCTCTTAATTAATGATGCTGCATCATCTTCAATTTCTCCTACCTCTGCAGCCTTCGACAACGATCTGAGTCCACAGAACAGCATCACTGGTCTCCTTAAACCACGCTCCAAATTACATATTGGAGCCTTCAATGTCCGCACCCTCCGTCAAATTGGCCAACAGACTTCGTTAGCAAAGACTCTAGCAACTCGGGGCATGGATGTGTGCTGTGTTTGTGAGACACGCATACAGGACCCAAGTATGGTTATTCACCTGACCTCTCCTGACCAATCTGGTGAATCCACAAAATTCACCCTTCGAGTTTCTGGAGATTCGATAGCTAGCTCTCGTGGTCTTGCAGGTGTAGGTATAGCATTAAGCATCAGGGCAGAAAACTCACTACTAGACTGGATCCCAGTTGATAGTCGCCTCTGCGCTATGAGGCTGAACGGCACAGTGAGAACTAAAAGGAATAGTGAGACTCGCCGTTGTCTCTTTGTAATCTCTGCTTACGCACCCACTGACTGCAGCTCGGATGAAGTGAAGGACGAGTTCTACCATAAACTGTCTAACCTCCTCTCGAAAGCCAAACGTTCGGACGTAGTGGTTGTTGCAGGTGACCTCAACGCACAGGTGGGTAGACTGAGTGAGGCAGAAAGGCACTTAGGTGGCACTTTCGGAATCCCAGCTGAACGTACAGATAACGGTGATCGCCTATTACAACTATGCTCAGATAACCGCCTATTTTTAGCCAGCACAAATTTCAGACATAAAGAAAGGCACTGTCTGACCTGGCGTCCACCGAGCTCGACTCAGCGATGGACACAGATAGACCACATTGCTATTAGTCATCGCTGGAGAGGATCGGTGGAAGACTGCCGCTCCTTCTGGAGTACGTGTTTGGACAGCGATCATGCGTTGGTCCGAGCACGTATATGCCTGCGTCTCAATGGACGTAGAAAAAATTTGGCAACAAAACCACTACGAGTTCTGCTGGACAACGAAAACACCAAAGCCGTGTTCAGTGAGAAGTTGGCTAGGCAGTTATCGGAACAAAAGACTGTCACTCATCCAGAAGAAGCTTGGTGTCATCTTCAGTCTACTGTAAAAGCAGCACTGGAGACTGTAGCCGACTCCAAGATAATGGCTAAAAAGAGCCAGTGGATATCAGCAGCTTCTTCCAAACTAATGGATGCACGTGAATGCATCCCTGCAGGCTCTGAGTACAATGAAGAGCGAGCGCAACTTAAAAATAAACTGACGAAAAGTCTGCGCAACGATCGTGAACAGTGGTGGGCAGCAAAGGCTAAAGAGATGGAAAAGGCAGCGGCGATCGGTAACAGTAGACAGTTATTTAGACTTATTAAGGAGACTGGGGGGAAATGGTCAACAACAGTTAGTGAGGTTATAGCGGAGAAGGACGGATCTGCGATTCACTCGCAGGGAAGGCGGCTGGGACGATGGGCAGAACACTTCGAGGAACAGTTTAACTGGCCTCCAGCCACCATTGCGCTGCCCGCTATCCAGTCGGACCCTGAATGGGACATAGAGACAGGTCCCCCAACACTAGAAGAAGTTGAGAAAGCGGTAGGTAGCCTGAAACGGGGAAGGGCAGCAGGACCAGACGGACTACCTGCTGAGGTATACAAGAATGGTGGTAGAGTTCTCTTAGTCAGGCTAACGGAAGTGTTAGCCAGTATATGGGAATCAAATACGATCCCCTCCGACTGGTCTAAGTCACTGATCATCCCAGTCTTCAAGAAAGGCGAGAAGTCCTCTTGTGATAACCACAGAGGAATCAGCCTGACAAACATAGTGTCTAAGATCCTAAGTTCTATAATTCTCCGACGCCTGAGTGGAGCTCGGGAACAGCAAGCCCGAGAAAACCAGGCAGGCTTTAGACCTGGCCGTGGATGTATCGACCAAATATTCACACTGCGCCAGGTCCTGGAACATAGGCATGCTTACAGACGCCCGACAATAGCTGTATTTCTCGACCTGAAGGCGGCATTTGACTCCGTTGATCGAGAAGTCTTATGGCAGTGTCTCTCACTGAAAGGCGTGCCTAGTAAGTACATCACCTTATTGAAAGCTCTCTACTCGAACACTTGTGGGCATGTTAGAGCCTATGGTGAGTTGTCCAGGGAGCTATACTCATCAAGTGGTGTCCGTCAAGGATGCCCACTATCCCCATTCTTATTTAATTTTATCATAGATATTCTTATGGAGGTTTCCCTCTCGTCACCTAATTACAAAGACGTTGACCGATCACAGGTGAATTTTCCTTAGATCTAGAATATGCAGATGACATAGTCCTGTTAGGTGAAGACGCTGACAAGATGCAGAGTCTTCTGAACACTTTGAGTGGGAATTTGAGAATGTTTGGGATGCGATTTTCACCACCCAAATGCAAATTTTTGCTCCAGGACTGGTCTTCAGCGGTACCGCGGTTAACAATAGAGAGTGAAGTGGTTGAGTGTGTTGACCACTTCACTTACCTGGGAAGTAGGATCAACCCGGTGGGTTAGTTGCCGATGAGATTTCTGCACGGATACAAAAGGCTCGATTGGCTTTTGCCAATTTGCGCCACCTATGGCGCCGCCGTGATATTCGTTTGTCTATTAAGGGTCGCGTGTACTGCACAGCAGTCCGCTCTGTTCTACTGTATGGCTGTGAAACATGGCCATTGAAAGTGGAGGATACAAAAAGGCTTCAGGTGTTTGACCACCGTTGCCTTCGTAATATAGGACGTATTCCGTGGTGTCACCACGTGAGTAATGCAGAAGTTAGGTGTAGAGTTTTGGGGAGAAGAGGTAAGTCAGTTGACGAGGTTGTGAACCTTCATCGACTGAGATGGTTGGGACACGTACTACGTATGCCTAGTCACCGATTGCCTCGTCACACAATGTTGGCTGAGGTGGGTTCAGGCTGGAAAAAGGCCCGAGGTGGCCAGACTAAAACATGGCACCAATGTATGAAGTCTCTGACTGTTGGTTTAAGCCATGTAGGACGATGCAGACTAGGTGGTTGGGGTCCACGGGACAAGAGGAACCAGTGGTTGGAGACCCTAGGTGATATGGCTCAGAACCGAAGTCAGTGGCGCAGATGTATACACACATTATCCTCATCTTAACAACGCTATACCGAATCTCACTATTTTGTCACTCCTCTTTCCTTTCTTCTCGTACTTTATATTTCTTTTGACTGCATTCACTTATCTTCATCCTTCACCTCACTACCTTTTTACTTGATGTGCTGATATGAGGTGTGGCAACTCGGACCGTTACGCAGTAATGCCTGGTCCTATGTTGATTATGATGATGATGATGAAAAGATATCATTAAGGCGGCCGTCTCACAAAACGTCCCTCTCGCGGTAACAACAACCAGGAAGCGAACGTCATGGATAAAACGGGGCACTGAGCGTCCTCTAAAAGCCAAGAGAAGGGCATGGCACACATGGAGACTCTCCAGAGAACAGGACGACCATGACGCATACATGACTCTGCAGAAACGAAGCAACATAAGGGTGCGGGGAGATAGGAGGTCGTTCCTGTCTAACCTCGCCGAAAGGCTTCAGGTAAACCCTAAAAACCTTTACCGATTCATGGCAAAAAGAAAATCGACAAGCCGAAGAGCATGTGTCATAAAAGGTCCGAACGGAGAAAACCTCTCTGGACAGGAGATTGCTGAAATGCTGAGCACCACATTTGACACAGCTTAACATTCCATCAAGAAAGTGCGCATACCAATTGCACGAACAGCCCCAACGTTACCCGATGCTACTGAGTTACACGAAATACAGATAACCCGCGCTGTTGTTCTCCAATCCAATATCCAATATTGATAGTGCGAGCGTAGAAAACTGGTAGTTTTTGATCTCTCGCGTCTAGTTCTCCACAAGCTTTTAAAGTTAAGCGCGGGAAAATCTCTAGGGTGCGACGACATTCACCCATTTGTGTTGAAAGAATGTGCAAGTACCCTGAAAGGCCCACTCTGCAACCTATTTCAACACTCCTTGGATGAGCGGAAGCTCCCACGAGGGTGGAAACGGGCTATCCTTTCTCCCATCTTCAAAGGAGGAGACAGACAGAATCCCAACTGTTATAGACCCATAGCACTTCTACCAGTAATATCAAAAGTAATGGAAAGTGTGATGGACGACCGTATCAGGGACTATCTGGACAAAAACAAGAACTCAGTGAAGCTCAACATGGCTTCCGGAATGGTAGGTCCTGTGCCTCCAATCTCCTGACGGCCCATGATCACTGGACAGCATGCTGGGATCTCAAGGTCCCTGTCCACGTAATTTTTCTGGACTTCGCCAAAGCCTTTGACACCGTCTCACACCATATCCTAATACATAAGACAGCTGGGTTAGGTATTCGCAGCCAGGTGCTATCGTGGCTGCAGAACTACTTAGACAACAGGGAGCTCTGCACGAAAGTCAACAGGGTCTACTCAACTTGGAGAACATCCTCATCCGGTGTCTCACAAGGGGCAATCTTGGGCTCACTGTTGTTCCTACTGTTCGTAACTGACTTGCCGCAACATATCGGCTCCCCGATTATCCTATACGCTGATGATGTCAAGTTATGCAGGGCAATAAATTGCGGGGCGGAATCTATGGCATTACAGAAGGACCTCAGAACACTAGAGGAATGGGGAACCAATAACAAACTGGTATTTAATCTGGATAAGTGCTGGTCCATGTTTTTCCGCACTCCTGATCCCCAGAAAACATTCTACTATCTCTGTGGTTCACGTCTATCCCATACCACAGTAGAAAAAGACCTGGGTCTAACGGTGACGGAGAAACTGGACACCAGTTCCAATTACCCAGGTGATGTCTCAAAGGTATATGGGGTACTACACTTTGTGCGTAGACAACTGGGTGTCCTCACCCAGAACTCTTTCTGAAGCTCTACAAGACCTACATGCGGCCCCACTTAGAGGTCCATAACGTCTTCGCTCCAACACAGCTGAAAAGAGGTGCGAACTTACTGGAGAAAGTCCAGAGGCGAGCCACAAAAAGAGCCGTTGGAGTGCAACAAAAACCATATGAGGATAGACTCAAAGACCTAGGTCTATACTCCTTTAGCTATCGAAGGATACGTGGCGACTTATTAATGGCTCACAAAGTAATGAGTAACCTGTCGCCGAAACAGAGGAGTCCTACCGAGTGGCCACTACGGAGATCCTCGAGGAAACCCCAATAGAATAGCACACCAGAGGTCAAAAAGCATGTACGTTCACAGTTCTTCTCCCTCCGAGTCTGTGGGTACTGGAACGCACTACCAACAAAGGTGGTCTCCGCCCCAACTGTTGAAAGCTTCAAGAAGAGGCTGGACAGTCATGCAGAGACTCACGGTCTACCCACGCATAGCTGGAACATGAAGTGAAGTCAAGCCACCCCAACCAGTTTTCTTTCTATTGTAACCGTTTAAGCCCTTTCCACCCCTTCTACTTGCCATAAGTTAGCCTCACTTACCTAAGTTCTTCATGCTTTTGCACCCCTACTCACCTTACTTGGGTGTAAGTAGATTACTCCATTGGTTCACTTTTCCTCTTCTTTTGCTCACACCCCTCTAGCTACCAGTCCTAACAACTGTCCGACAACTCGACGTCTGAAGAAGCCAACTGCACCACAGTCCAAGGCAAACAAACCAACGCTTCACTTCCTGTTCTGGAAATCAGAGCTATAGCAAACGAGTGGCTGGACCTACTACATCGAAATCCGCCAAAGATCTGGAGCCGATCCGCAAGACCAAGAGGCAAGCGCAAAGAAATCAATTGGTTTACACAAGCTCGTTAAAAAGAAATTGGAGATTGGACCTTATTCATTCTAAATTCACATTATTAACGGTTAACTTACCCAAACAGAGTGAACACACCACAAAACCTATAACAAGTGAGCTTACAAACAGTAGGCTGATACTGACATGCCCAATGCAACGCAGTTAGATAGCTCGACATGTTGCATAGCGAATCTAGCCATCAAGTGAAGAAAACCAACACAAATGAAGACGTTGAGTGAAATCACTCCAAAATATTCTCATTCCATAGAAAATTTGGACGAAATATTGATCAGCAATATCAGCTACGTGACACTAAGTCTACATGACAACATGCTGTTTACCGGCACCCTCTTCCAATATCCAATATTGATAGTGCGAGCGAAGAAAACTGGTAGTTTTTGATCTCTCGAGTCTAGTTCTTAGGGCTTGGTTCCAGTTGTTCAGTTCACTCCTGCAGTGGACGAGGAAATCCCCTGTGCTTTCTTGCTTTTAGCTTCGGTGAGGTGGATGTTTTGTGGGTTAGTAGGTTGTAATTTGTAGAGGGATTGGGGAGCTACGGGTTGCTGGGAAGTTTAGAGAACTGCTGTGACTCCTGTCTGTGTAGGTACCTGAAAGAGAATAGTAAGGTAGTGGTAGAGGAGTGAAGAGAGAATAAAAAAAGAGAGGAAAAAATAATAATGTAGGGAAGAGAAAGGGGGAGGAGAAGAAAAGGAGGGGTGAAAAGAGAAATGAGAACGAAAGAAAAGTATCTGGGAATTGCGCGAATGGTCGCTTGGGTTTGGTCCCTACAGAAGAATTAGTAGGTAATGTGGGTGTACTAAGGAGGGAGATGGTGAGTGGTAGTTAGGAGGGAGTTGGGGGCTAGTGAGGTTGGTGACTAGCTGAGTACGTCCGTGGTAGTCCATGCGAGGTGAAATAACTGTTTAATCGCCTCTTGAATGAGTCGACTGAAGGAGCTGTAACGATGTGTCGCGGTAAGGCATTCCATAAAGCACATACTCTTAGGGAGAAAAATTTGGACTTGAGTATGGTGTTGGCTCTCTGGCGTGCTATCTTAATGGGGTTTCCTTGTGAAGATCGTTGAGTTGCAGGCAAAATTGATTTGTTTGCATGGTCTGCCTGATGGACGATCTTGTATGCCATAATGAGGTCACCCCTTTTCCTGCGATAACCCAAGGTAAATAGGTTGAGGTCTTTCAGGACACGTCCTTCTCCCTATCCCCACAACTGATTTTGTCGCAGTTCTTTGTATTCTTTCAAGGAGATTAGAGTCTCTCTTGAGTGTTGGAAGAGCCACCGTATTGAAAACCTCTAGGTGCGGCCGCACGTAGGATTTGAAAATGGTGAGGAAGAGTTCGGGAGTGAGGGCGCCAAGCTGTCTACGCACAAAGTGTAGGATGGCGTTCGCTCTGGTTGTCATACCTTCGTATTTGGAGCTGGTGTCCAAGGTGTCGGAGAAGTGGAGCCCCAAATCTTTCTCCATGGACACTCTTGTGATAGCACGGTTGCTCAACATGTACTGGAAGTCGGTCGTACTTGCTTCATTTTTACTGATGTGCATTACTTTGCACTTTTCCAGGTTGAAGCTCAGGCCATTTTCCGACGACCAGAGCTCGAGTTGCTGCAAGTCCTTTTGTAGTGCTGTACAATCAGCTTCTTCGTTTACCACCCTCTAAATTTGTATGTCGTCAGCGAAGAGGAGGATGGGTGAGGATATTTTGTCTGGCACATTCTTGACAAACAGGAGGCGCAGAAGCGGTCCTAGGATTGCTCCTTGGGATACTCCTGACGTCGAGGGTCTCCACTCCAACCTTATCCTGTTTACTCTGGTGCAGAACTGCCTTCCCTCCAGGTACCCCTTGAACCAAGAGAGTAGGGGTTCAGTTACACCAGCTGACATGATCTTGTGAAGCAGTGCTGTGGGTGGGACACTGTCAAATGCTTTGGCTAGGTCGAGAAATACAACATGTACCGGTTTTCTGTTATTCCAGCTTTGTGTCCAGTCGTCCCAGGCGGTTAGCAAGTTGGTGGCACATGAGCGACCACTCCGAAAACCATGCTGAGCAGCATGCAGTGTTTCCCCCACTGAGGAATTCCCAGATGGTGTCAGCTACCAGGCTTATCAACACTTTCGACACAATAGGGAGTAGAGCAATTGGCATGTAGCTGCCAGGGCTTGTTCTGTCTCCTCCCTTGAAGATGGGTGACAAGATGACGCTCTTCCATTCTTTAGGGAGTTTGCACAACTCTATTGAGGGATGAAAGAGGTTGCAGAGTGGTTTAGTAAGCACCTCGGCGCAGTTTTTTAGGATCACTGGTTTTAGGTTGTCACAGCCAGGGAACTTGCCCGGACGTAGCCTAGATAGTTTCTCGAACACTTTTTCTCTGTAATAGAGACGTGACAGAGGTATTCGTTATTTACGACCTGTTCGGTGTCGTAGCGAGTCGGTGTGGATCTTGTGTCAGTGCTAAGCTGGGCTGGGAAGTGTGAGCTCAAAAGCTCGGCAATCTCTAGACTGCTTAGTACACTCCCGTCATGGCCTGTGACAAGATTCACTCCCTTACTGGTCGACTTCCTTCTCGACATGAAGCAGTACAAGCCTTTGGAATTGCTTTGTAACCTTGCCGCCAAGTTTGTTTGATGGGAAAATCTGTCGCCAAGCACTCTAATGTTACAGCGGTTGCGAATCCTTTTGTAGTTCAAGAAGTCAGACTCTCTGTGTGACGAACGCCACTTGAAACAAGCCTGCTTCTTACTCTGGATAAGCCCCTCTGTCCCACGCTTCAACCATGAGGTTCTCACTGATTGTCTGTGTGTTACTTCTGGTACACTGTGACTGATGGCCTCGGTGATTATTTTCTTCACCTCCAACCAGTGTTCATCTATCGTGAGATGAGCCCAGTCTACCGGCCATGATGCATTCATGATGTAGTCCCTGGTTATCTCATAGTTGGCCTTGCTGTAGCAAGGGAAGGTGTTGGACGTCTCCAGTTGCAGGGCCTCCCTAGTAACCATGGAGAAGGCGATTACAGCGTGGTCACTGAGGCCGAGGGGAGGTTGGATGCAAATATCCTCAATGAGAAGGTCATCACTCGTCAGAACATAGTCAAGGCGCGATGCGTTTCCGTTAGGTCCCCAGCGTGTGGCATCCCCCACTTTCTCTGAGAGGCCAGCAGTCTCAATTGAATTCTTCAGATTCTGATTGAGGGATCTGATGCGTCTCCCTTCCATCTCGAGGAGGATGAACGGGGTGTTGAAGTCGCCGGCAATGATTACGGAATCTTAATTTGCAGAGGAAGTCGTTAAGACTGCCCTGATGACCATTTCCCTATGTGTAGGGGAGCTGGTGGGGGGCATATATATGACTCGAGCAGGTATTTGGTATGGTGGAGAGTGAAGTAGCACCATAGAGACTCTGGGAGCTGGGTTGAGGCCGTATCGCTAACCGTCCTTGCCTTTAGACGGGAGTTCACGTAGATAGCCACTCCCCCTCCCGTTCTGTGTTCCCTGTCCCTGCGGAAGAGTTCCATGCCAGTAACATGCATCTCTTCGTCGGAGGTGTCTGGTGAGAGCCAGGATTCGGTGATGAATATGATGTCGGAGTGCTGATGTTCACGCAGCGTCCTCATTTCTACTACCTTCCCTCTTAGCCCCCTAACGTCGCTGTACATACATATTAGAGTGTGCCTGGTGAGAGGGGAGGTCTGGTTGTGTATTTTCGCGGGATGGGCGCTTGCGTGGTTGGGTCTAGCGTCGTCAGTCCTCATGGGACTGGCATTGTTCCATGTTTTGTGTTTTGTTTTCAACTTGGGTGAGGGCTGTGGCAATGGTGGCTTCCTTACTCGATGTATCTAACTCACTGGTCAGCGCCTGTGTGACGATAGTGACTATAGTGTTGTTTCTGTTGGGATTTCCAACCGCTGACTTTCTCTCCTCCTCTCTTATTGACCATGACTTGTCAGGCCTGGCCCGAATTTCACAAGTATTAACAACTTCCGGTTGTCGCGAGAGAAGGAGTGTGTCTTCAGCCTCTTTGGCAGTATTTAGGGACACACGTAAAGAGGGATGGCTTATCTCGGGGTGCACAGCTTCCTCGAGAAAGGTGACACAAAGTTGCAGGGAGGGGAGGGAGTCCCAGCATCTGACAGTAGTCGGTCCACATTCGGCTGTCAAACCGTTCCCTCTCGACCAACAATGAGTCTGTCGATACATCGACGTTGAACAAAATGATCGAGTTGGTCCTCCTGTGACCTGGGTTCGTTGTGGGTGGCACGCCCGACTTCCCAATGGGTTTGAGTAATTCCACTGGTTGTTTCTCAGTCACGGTGTGCGGGGTTTCTGGAATGGGTTTCGTAGAGGCTTCGGCGGTCGATGTCTTTGGCCATGCGCTTGACGTTCCCTGGGGCCGGTTAGGAGGTATGGAGACTTGACCTAATGTGGTCCCCACGCGAGGTGGCATGCCCACAGCTGGATCTCTAGTTCCGTTTCCAGGTCTCTCTGTGTTATTCTTTAGTGTTAACCCTGCTTTATTCGAGGGTACTGGTAGCTTTTGCGTGGCGGAGAGCATCTCCTTCAGGCTTTCTGTGCGGAGTGCGGGCAGCTTCCTGCGCTCTGGACAGATGTACCAGAACCATTTGCATGGTTGTCTCTTCATCAGCTTATGGTGTTGTCAGGGGACTTTGGTGTCGCAGTGGCAATGCTCCCATCGGTGACATAGGTTGCATGCAAATGCCTCATCGACTACCGAAACAACTTTGGTGCAAACACTGCAGCCATCGGGTGTCGTAATACAGCCTTCTTTCCATGAATAAGGTGCTACGGATTACGGCGAACCGCTTGTGGCTGCCTTGTTTCGAGGCCTTTTACGTCGTCTTCTATTTTCAGGCATGGTATGATCCTTGCTCAAGATAGGACTAGTTTGTGGCGGGCTAGTGCTACTCTGTGTCACCTGTCTGATGGAGACTGGAATTCTAGAAACATGGGTTGGCCGCTTCTTTAGAAGTTCGATGTTCTGCCCCACCTCCGTTTGTCCACTAGTATAGACTAGTGTGTTGTTTCGGGTGTTATTGTGCACGACCACGTTATCCGTGTCATAGCTTCGGATCTAGCGTTTTGGGCAGACATGTCGCTATGATATAAACTTCTTGGGAAAACAAATAGTTAACAACAATAAGAGGGTTGAAGACTGAATGCAGCAAAAGGACAAAATAGATAAGGGAGGACAATTTATGTTGGCTTACCTTCAGACACTTGTCACTCGATCCTCTGCTCTTGACCAACGAGTTTAACCGTAAGCTCCGGATGTGTATGCATGACCAGGAAAGACATTTTCTGGGGGTGACCTCCGAGGAGAACCGAGGGCTAAGTCAGTTTGGCAGTTGAAATGCCCAAGAACCACTGACAGGAGGTAGACAGGTTGGTTCAAAGGAATAATAATGCCAATTTTCAACTGTTGAGAAGTGAGCTGACGAATACGCAGTGGTGAAGTGTGCGCACGGACAGAAGTGCTGCAGACGTTCGATTTTTTCAGATTGAGTATTGCAATAGGGAGTTTTTCAATGTGTAGAAATACAAAAGCTGAGAGTGGAGCGAAAACACGTCACTATTCAACGAGCGCGCGAGAACGCTTTATTAGGATAACTTAAGCTGGTGCCAGTATTGTCAGTGAGTTGTTCAATATGATTCTTCATCAACAGATGATTCGAACTAGGTTTTGAATTGTTGATCTGGTGACAGAGCTCAAAAACAGCGGATTTAAAATGATGAAAACTACGTTATATACATCTATGATAGTGTAGACTTTGATCATTTCCTTGAAGGAGCTCGGACCATATTTCTGTGGTAAATGTTGGAATCCCTAATTTCATGCATGCTGAAATTTGTCCAAATATTACTTATTTCTAACGCCAGCTTCGGATAGGAGACGTTACCATTCAAGTTGTCACTTCGACTTCAAATCAGTTAAAGTAGGCTTGGTTTAAATATCACCGTAAAAGGAAGGAGAAAACCTTCAGTGGCAAGATGGAAAAGCCTGAACTTTGGGCTACCAATGAAATTTTACATTTAACATATTATATTGAATTTCCCCTTTCAAGTTGTATTAATATCTCAAATATCTCCACCTTACATTTCACCAAATCTTGAGGATTTTTAAAATGTTCTGAACTAATTGTTTTGAGATTGGATAAACGACATAATCAGCTGATTTCGTTTGATCCGAATTCTGTGTGTACTGCTCAGTTTACTGACACACACTGAAATGCGTTACCTCCATCTGTTTCGAGATAAAACTTGATAGGCTACTCCACTTTTGACCAGATATGCACAGGTGTGTGGGCGATTATTATTTAGGATTGGGTTTATTTGATCTCTGCGACTAACTGCAGCAACAAAAAGGGTGCATGCCTCTTAAAATCAGACAAGTATTTGGTGTTTGTGGTTTGCGATCACTACGGTAACTATTACTTACGTTATTCAGATCTATTAACGTCACTTTTCAACCTTTCCAGCTTTCAAATTCTTCAGACACCGTAAAACGCAAAGAAACTGTAGTCAGACTGTTCCTCAAATCTAGCGGAATAAAATACAAACGAGCTTATGCTATTATTGCTTTTTTCGAAACGACCTCTAAAAGGAGAGCAGAACTTTCTCCACCAGTAGCATGCTAGCTACGTGACCTGGAAATGCGCCACTACCTCACATACACTGTATGCCCTCTATCCATTGCTAGTCGTTTTTTGAAGTAATATCAAAACGAAGGAAAAATGTCATATTAGACGGAGATGAAATTTTGTATACACAAGAATACATGATATTTCTATCCTTTGGATACCTATCTCATATAGTGCATTCTTCTACTGGCCCAATGAACCACTATCACTAAACACTGGGTGTTATTCCAGCACAAACCGCCTACTCCACATTATTACCTTTGATGCTGTTATTATGAATATCATTGAGACGCCATGATCATTTTGTTTGAAAACGTCGTCTTGGTAGTAAATTTCTTGATTTATTACATGCTGAGAATTCCATAATGTGTCAAACATCTTGTTTGAAATAAAGCATTTATTATTATTACTACTTAACACCCTAACCTTAACTCGTTACAATACAACTTTGAATCTTATTATTAATTTCCTTCCCCCATGCTGGATACATTCATTATGCCCGATCACCAGTCGATTGACAAAATATTCGTTTATTTTGTTATTTGTTCTATAGCAGGCAGTACGCCGGGATTACACAAGTAAAAAAACACCTTATATGATGAATCAGTTCACACTTATAGTTTACGCGCTCAACCTATCATCTCAATTGATACACCTACGCCTATGAGTCATACTATCAAGTTACACAGTCCAATTATATATTGGTGATGGAGAGGGGCTAGCAGTGGAATTTAGGACGCGCATTTCGTCCTATTTGAAACATACGCAATATCCAAGCATCCGCGTAGGAGCCCATATGCCAGTAGGGATCGATCAAATTCTATTCAGTCAACAACGGGAAAATACAAGTAACAACATTAATCTGATTGTAATTATGATCTTATATGCACTTTAAAATGCATTCGCCACAAATCAGGCAATAACCATATTGACGACTTTGATTTTATAACTGTAGAACCTGACGACAAGTTACTGAGAAAGAAAATTTTTCGTTCATATTTAACATTTAAAGTGTGAACTGGGGATCACTAGATATCTGTTATCCGGGAATGGTTGTCTCAGGCAAAGGAGCTGTGGTTCGTTGAGCAACGCGTTTTACTTTCTACCGTTGTGTTGTGCCGTCACACACTACCCCGAAATCAACAGCCTAGGGTTTGGCAACATTGATGCTGACTTTGATAGTTCAACTGGACTCGCTAAGCTGAAGGCACCCGGTCAAGCATCCTCGCCATTTGGCACACTGTCGTGTTACATTACACTGCTCGTATTCGACTCTCTAGCCAGTTAGTTGGAACGCATCGGCATCTTGGCACAACCATCCAAATATACTATTCCATCCGACTACGCTATCGTGTTCTTCCTTGGTCTGGTATTCGTGGGCATATAACAAGTCCGAATAATTAGTGATTGGTGTTTGCGTCTGTCAAGTTCGCACCAGGACAACTCCTAAATTGTTGAGCCCGATGTGATCACATATCCCGACCAATGACAGATATTGAATTGGTGACCTTGTGCCATTTGATATTTCTATTTTGCTTTAGTTTTATAACCATTATATATACACTTACTACACTTTCTCATGTCGAACCACACTCCCAAGCTTATCCGCACTAAGCCGACCACGAACACGACCCAGCTCGTGCCATATTGGCCAGACAATGCAGAAACACGGTTTCTGTATGCCAAGGCAGATTTTCGAGAACAGGGTGTCTCAGGTCCTCATTCTCGATTTCTTTCCTTCATACGTTCACTACCGTGGGAATTAAATAGACATGTTACAGCACACGTGTTTAATCCTGAAGCAAGTGATCCTTGTGCACTTCTCAAGGCCACATTCTTGAAGGAAAGCGATCTGACAGATCGCCAGCACCTAGACGAATTACTTTGTAACATCGAGCTAGGCAGCCACCCAGCTACTGAAGTCCTTGCACGCATGCGTGAAGTAACCGGCGCACGAACATTCGACGATGGCCTTTTCCGAGAACTATTTCTCTCAAAACTACCACAACCAATGCGAACCGTGTTGGTGACACTGCAGTCAGTCCCACTCGATGACCTGACAGCCTCGGCAGATAAAATACTGGAGATTCCTAGCAGACCCATCTGTAACGTATATTCTGTCTGCGACAAACCAGAGGGCCAGGATTCAGAGGTGACCAAGCTGTGCAACTCTGTGAAACAGTTGCTACGATCTCGAAGTCCTAGTTCACGTAGCACTCCACAGAAACGCATAGCAGCAACTCGCTTGGTTGCCCCAAAACTGAACCTAACAGGGTAGAAAAGCCTAAGTGGTGCTGGTTTCATAATACTTATGCAGGCGAAGGCGGAAAAAGTCGGAAACCATGCAGTTTTAACAAGGACACAAGTTCGGGAAACGAGCACGCCGACACGTGTTCACGTCAACCGTAGCCGGCGGAAACAGCCGTTTGCTCTACGTCGCGGATATTAAAATAAAAGTTCGCTAACCCGTCGAAACGGACGTGAAGATACTGTTAGTATCGACCGTTTGAGACCAGCCTATTACGAAGGCAACCCAACTATAAGTGACGTTCCAGCTCTTTATCGCCGATCGGTGGATAGCCCAATTATCGAATTCTCGACGATGTGCTTGGTAATGCACAGTTACAACAACCGTCGGCGCAACAGAAAACATGATCAGGTCGAACCGTCAGGTTCTCGGAGTATTTGAAGTCGTGTTCAACTTAGTGGTGTGAAATAAGATGTGCCAACCATATTTCTTTTTTAATTGAACATTTTTCGGGGCATTATTTCGCTTATTTACCGGCAAGGCGAAGATCCTTTACATTTTGCCTTTATATGTAAATTTTTTACTACTACCACGTAGCGAAACATTTTTTAAAAAAAGGGAAAAAGCGTAAACCTTACTTCTATATATCTATATGTAAATAATTCCCATTTTTACGAAAAGTTTTCGTGGCAATTAAAGACTATTATTCGTATTCCAGGTGCAACCAGCACTGAACGGGACGTCACAGGACATTGAGGATCGCGACAGACGTGCAATTCTATTTATTGTATTTTATTTTTCAGTTGTCACGACACCCTAAAATAAACATGGTTCCTGAATCCCAAGGAGATTTTGGGGAACCAGGAGTCGTAGACCCGCATTCTAAACTTCTTTCTGCCACATGTCCAATACCGCGGGAACCAAACAGGCACGCCGCGGCTTATATGCTTAGCCCTGGAGTGGTTGATCACTATGAACTTCTTAGCAGTGTCAAATACGAGACCATGGGGGACTACCTCATGAATGCACCATCGCCGGTGGACCGGACCCATCTCACAGTAGATGAACGCCTTTTGTAGGTGACGATAATCGCTGGGGGCATGAGTCACAGTGTGCCAGAGACAACACAGGCTGAGTGAGGACCTCATGGTTAAAGCGTGGGACAGAGGGGCTTATCCAGAGCAAGAAGCAGGCTTGGTTCAAGTGGCGTTTATCACGCAGGGAGTCTGACTTTTTGAACTACAAAGGGATTCGCAACCACTCTAACACTAGGGCGCGTAGAGACAGATTCTCTTATCAAACAAACCTGGTGGAGAGGTTACAGAGCAATCTCAGAAACCTGTACCACTTCATTTCGAGAGGGAGGTCGACCAGCGAAAGAGAGAGCCTTGTCACAGGTCCTGACAGGAGTAAACTAAGCAGTCTGGGGGCTGCGGAGCTTTTCAGCTCACGCTTCCAAGCCAAACTTAGTACCGACGCTAAACCCACTCCGACTCGTTACGCCACCGACCACGTCATAAATAACGAACAACTCTGCCACATGTGCTGAGTATAGGCTGACGATCGCTTACAAGGGTGTGAGCCCTGGTTCCCTTCCCCGCTATAGTGAACTCATGTACACTGTTTCCCTCTCAAAGCTAATACGACACACCCGCGTAAAAAGTTTTAAGAATCTTATAATGGAAAAACTATGTGGTCAATCACGCATACATACATGAAAATGTACATAAAGTTCGGATAGGGCTTAAAGCATAGGAACTTCTATCTTTTCCAAGCCGGTCTGCGTGGTAATTCCCTTTTCCACATGTGCTCGTGCTTCTTTGTTTTTTCAATTTACAGTAACAGCTCGATGATGACATTCGATGCTGAATTTCAGTCTGGACGTATCCACTTAGTGGAAATAATACCTGCTGTTTGACCCCATGAATTATTGGACTGCTCCCAATCTTTCGCGGTTTCTGTAACATCTTCACAATCAACTCATAAGCTGGTCAGGATTCTTCTTGCGACGAACCGTCTAAAGCTTCCCAACAGCCATAGTGGCACAAATATTCTGAACAACTGATCAAACGAGAAACAAATATACCTTTTGCCTCGGAATATGACCTACCTGCAGTAATTCCACACCACGTGTCCTATAGTACTCTGTATCAAGTGATATTTTCAAGTAAAATTTACCATGCATCAAATACACTTCTCGAACGATGCTGCTTACGCTAATATGAACGATGCCTGAAGTCTGTATACAACTCCTGCCGTTTGGACTATTGACCGTCTCAACATCTACTTTCATCTACTACTAGAAGTACTCCCCGTTGAAATAATGTATACTACCTTTAAACCACATCGTTAACTGGAAATGCATGGATTAAACACTCACCTTGGTTATATAACTATGGTTACTCACTGACACCCCAGACGGTATAAATACGCCCACCGTGGTTAGCAAAACTAAGAACCGGAGAACGTTTTGGTGAGTGGATGTTTATATTACTAAATAAGAAACCATGCAAATGGACTAACAACGTCGTCTAGTTATAACGCAAACTTCGAACATTGCGCGTTTTTGTCGTTGATAGTGGAACCTACCTGTGTAATGACAGATGGAAATCCATACCCGTCACTTGACTTGCAGCAAGTTTTAATAAGTTTATGCATATCAGCAACTTGCTATGTGAGTTATGTAATTCCCGACATTATTCTGTGAACTTTCAAGACCGGTATCTGTCATGTTAAATCCATTATATGGGAATGGGAGTTTTTATTATCTTCACTTTGACGTACTGCGTATGCTGAAAGTGGCATTTTTTGCCCCGTAACCTCGATCTGATGTTTTTGATGGAATTAAACGACCTCCCCTCTGCACTATTCAGGACCCATAAAATCTTGTAGATTTGTCAATGTCAATGTGATGATGCTTGTAAACTGGCTTCTCTCATGTTAAATTACTAATTTGAGAATAAGAAATTAATCTTTATCTCAGTCGCAGAGAAAAATGTGTGAGGGAAACTATCTAGGCTACGTCCAGGCAAGTCCCTTGGCTGTGACAACCTAAAACCAGTGATCCTAAAACCGATCCGAAGTGCTTACTTAACCACTCTGCAAACTCTTTAAGCATTCATAGGGTTGTGCAAACTTCTTAAAGAATGGAGGAGCGTCATCTTGTCACGCATCTTCAAGGGGGGAGACAGAAAATGTCCTGGCAGCTACACGCCAATTGCTCTGCCCTCTATTGTGTCAAAAGTGTTGGAAATCCTGGTGGCTGATACTAGACTGGGAACTCCTCGATGGGGAAAACACTGCACATACTGCTCAGTATGGTTTTCGGAGTGGTCGCTCATGTGCCACCAACTTGCTAACTGCCTGGGACGACTGAACACTCAGCCATGTCAACAGAGAACCCGTACATGTTATTTTTCTCAACCTAGCCCAACCATTTAATATTACCAATAACAATGATAATTTTCATCACTGAATATACAGGTACACACCATTTTTACTAGTATGAATAATTTTATTTACAAATTACATTCGCCTTCATAGAAGGTAATCTGAATCCCTACCCGTTGTCACTATAAGATATAAGCCCCGCATGTTTATATAGTGGAACATCCCAACAGAATAAGTGTACAGAAAATTTACAGGTTGGGCAAGTGGCAGTATTGTCTTCGCATTAACAAAAAAACAGGTTTGTATCTAGATACTGCAGGTACTACCTGGAGAAAAATAAAGCTTGAAGCTAACACCTCCATTGTAACAGTTTGTACTTTTGCTTGGGATAATGGTGAAAAGTTTATTAAAGAATGTATGCATGAATCGTTTACATATTTTACTTCATCGATGATTGCAGGACCGTATGGTTCATGCATGTTAATACCATTCCACAATAAAGATTCATAATCTTGATGAATATCATGACTGAAAGCCAAATGTCTTCACTTTTCTAACTCCAGCACCCAGAAGCAATAGACTTGTTTGAATGCACCAAATGAACTTCCATAGCATTTTGTCCGCCCTTTTCATCGGTCCAGTATCCAATGAGTGGACACACCAAGTGCCTAGTAGCAGGCGTCTACAGAACACCTACTAGCAGCATGGAAGATAACCGACAACTGCTGCAAGTAATGTCCCCAGTGACGTCCATCGGATATGACCAGGTCATTATAGCCGGCGACTTTAATTCTCCGACTCTCAGTCTCGGGCAGGACAAGGGAACCTCGAGCCGGAGGTTCGACGGAAACCTACTCAACACTATCCAAAAGGTCTTGCAGTTGGTAAGTGTTGGACTTTGCTGGTCACTTTTATGATGAGTTAATCCTAGATTTTGATGATTGTGAAACTGTAGTCCAGTGAACATTTTTTATTTCTGCTTGTTGTAGTTAGGTATTTTGAACGTAGCAAGGCTGGTTACCCTACCTGAAGGGTAGTTTCAGCCATGGTCTATTCCTTAAGTAATTAATTATCGATGGCAACCAAGCCAACGTTTAGAACTGAATTTTTTACAACGAGAAAAAACGGACAAAGTTGCAGGCGGAGAAAGCAAGAATTCCAGCAAGGAGAGTGTTTTCTATGTTCGCGTTTCTCCCTACCTAACTTCCTTTGCCATGACTTTCACTTTCTCTACAGAGCGTTTAAAAATATAAATTTCCTGCTGTCATATGGTGTAGAATTTCTGTTTTTGATTACCGTGTTGGGTGGGGCAGAATGTGCCGTTAGTTTGAGGTGGTAACTTATGGAAGTCTCCTCAACGTTTCGTGTGAAATGTTAGTGTAGGTGTGGTGGCTGTCTCATTATACATTAAGAGAGTCGAGTATACGAAGTGTCGTGAGGGAGACTGTTCATGTATTCGATAAGCCTGGAAAATCACCAAATGCTAAGAAGCCAGCCAGTAACCGACCAAATTCAGAGGCTGATTTGGGGGCCTTCACTTTAGCTGGAAGCTGTCGCACGACTGAGAAAACTTGACGGTGAAGAAGTTTGCACGCAAGCGGGACTTGAACGATTTCATTTTGACGCTATGGGTGTGGCTGCGCAGATTGTAACAACTGTTGTGTTCGAACTGAAACTCATCACTGGCTATAAACGTGTGTTTATGTAACACATTAAAGAAGAGTGTCAGGTTACTTTTGAGTCGTCTCATCCAAAGTGTTTCTAGACTTAATGTTCTGCATCTGGTGCTGTAGTCCTGTCTGCAGTCGTGTCCTAACAATCCAGCTGTGGAATACCTTTGGACACCCTCTATTTTATGTTTTCCTTTTATGCGGATACCGCCCAGTATAAATGGACGGTATTCTAATAGTGGACGTACGCAGGTTTTATAGAGTAGTAACTTGACTTCTTTGAAGTGGAAGTTACGAACTATGCAACCCACCAGGATCCTAGATTTGTGAGTCTGTGATGCTACCTGTTGAGAAAATGTCAGGTCCCCTGAATATCTTAGCCCAAGGTCACACACTTTTAGGAACAGGTAGTTTCGTAGGCTGAAGATGTAGTTATATATCCACCAATGGAGCACCAAAACATATCCAGCCACACTTGCCTATAGTGAACTGAAGTTTCCAAGCAACAGACCGTGAGGATATTATATTGGGTTTCCTTTGTATTAGTGCTTGGAAGGGGGATAAATTATCACGGGTGAATGCGTCTGCAACTTTTAGGTCATCAGCAAACAAGAATGGTTTACCGTATGCAAAGCAGCTGCAGATGTCACTGACGTATGAAGTAAAGAGAAGGGGACTTAATACACTGCCCTGAACAACACCAGAGGTGATTGACCTAGGTTTTGAAGTGTGTGAATCTACCTTCACCACTTGAGTGCGATTACTGAGGAAAGACTTAATCCATCCCAATAGTGGATAGTCGATTTCCACAGTCGTCAACTTACTTATTAACAGCAAGCGATCGACTATGCCAAATACCTTTGAAATGTCTGGATAGAGTACAAGGACCAATTGGTGTCCGTTGCGCATAGTGGTTACGAATTTGAAGAAGTCAAGACTGCAAGTTATACGGGGCCTCGATTTTAGGAACCCATGCTGACTGGATGTGATGATATTGCCAATAAGCATATGCTGAAGAATGCTTTCTTGAATAACTTCCCCCATAATTCTAGAGACTGCAGGCGTAATATCTATTGGTCTGTAGTTACTGGCTAGTGTTTCTGAACCAGATTTATATCTACGGAGAAAAAATGACGTTTTCCATATATCAGGGTGTGAAAGATTCCGAAGAGAGAGAAAATATTTCAAGTAATAATAATGGAATATCAGGGCAACCAAATTTAGGGAAATTTGATGATATTCCAACTGTGCCAGCGCTGCTGGAGCATTTAAGAGTCCTAATGGCTTGATGAACATTACAGTATGTGAATTAAACCGTATCTATTGTCGTTAGTTGGGGAGAAGAATAGCTTTTAAAAGTGCAGACCACACTGGTGTCACACGAAAAATTTGTAGGTGGAAGTACCAATTGAATCACCGGTTGCAGAATGTGGCGGTGCGCATAATACCGTTTAGCGACCACTTCCTGGAACTTGGAGCCTACATTTGTCAAAATAAGATTTATGTTGTACCAAAATATTAAGTTCAGCACATTGTCACCTCTTGTACGAATTGTAACTATTTGTTTCCATCCAAAAATAGACAGTGTATGGAAAACGTTGTCATACCTAGCCGGACCAGCAAGTGAATCCCACTTGATTTCAGGCATGATAAGGTCACCGCATGTGATCTTATGATCATATGGGGGAGTGAATGCATGTTCCAGAGCCGTAATCAGTGGAATCTCATGATTATTAAAGGTACCAGGTGCTCTGTAAACACATCCCACCAATGCTGTAGCATTCTTGTAGTGTACCGTGACCCTAAGAGAGTCACTTACCTTATCAAGAACCATATTTCCCAGCCTGAATACAGTGAGATTGTTCAGGAGGTACATCAGGCAACCTCATCCTTTCCTGTTACTCCGGTCACATCGGAACTGTGTATACATGTCAATACTTATCTCTTCATCTAGCATATTTTGCGTGACGCCAAGACTCAGTGATAATTATTACCAGCGGCTTATACATGAGCGCGACTTCTCTTAATACCGTTAGTTTGCTAAGGACGGACCTTGAGTTTATGAGAACGATGTACAAGTAGGAGGAGTAATACTGTGTAAAGCTTTCTAGTTCGCCAGACGAGCCAAAAGATGTCTAACTGTCGTTTGACTGAGTATAGTCTGACGTCGTTGCGCTACAGAACGTCTCCACACCTTGTTCACTTGCAGCTGTAGGGTTACTAGGATATCCAGGTGGTAAATCGACCACAGAGTGGCTTGAAATGGTATCTTCTTTATCAGGGGGGAACAGGGTATTGTTTTTATTTGCGTTCAGTGCGCACATTTGTAACTACCCTTTTCTTAGACTTCAAGCAAGCATTCGATAAGGTGCCTCACAAACGCCTGGTCACTAAGTTGCAATCATATGGTTTCCGAGACCCGTTACTGTCCTGGCTCAGAACATCTTTAGAGGGTCGCTTCCAAGTAGTAAAATTCAGTAATTGCTACTCCACCCCTAGACTTATACAAAGTGGTGTCGTTCAGGGTAGTGTGCTAGGACCGATACTTTTCCTAATCTATGTAAACGATATCTGCAGTGTTATCCGAAATGGCATACCCTACCTTTTCGCTGACGACTTGAAGATAGTCTACAGCTTTTCTCCTGCAGCACTAACACAGGGTTTCTCTCAAATACAAGAAGATCTGAAGAGGATATTCATATGGAGCGAGACCTGGCAGCTCCCTCTGAACCCAAATAAAAGTGGCATCCTCCATTTCAATAAATCCCACCCAGAAGTAACGCTACACTTGGGTGATATTGCACTGCAGGTATACAACACTGTGAAAGACCTCGGAATCACTTACTCCAGAAGTTTGACTTTTACGGAGTATGCAGACTCAGTAGTTTCCAAGGGCAGAAGACTCATCGGTCTTCTACACAGAAACATACTCATACCTGAGGCAAAACTTATACTGTACAAGGCTATGGTTCGCCCAATATTAGAGTACTGCACCGTTATCTATGGTAGCATGAATGTGTCGGACAGAATTCGAGTAGAGAACATTCAACGGAACTTTACTCGGCGCCTACTAATACATAACGAAGGACTTCCTTACGAAGCAAGATGCAAAAAACTAGGACTAGAATCACTCTGGCTGAGATGCCTGAAGCTCAACTTAACACTTCTTTTTCGTCTTTTATTTACAAACCCTAAAACGAAATGTGCTGTCACTTTTAAAACAACACAGGCATATAATCTGCGTAATAGCGAGAACATCATCCCAATAAATAAGTATCGCTCAAAACTTCGATGTAGGTTTTTCATAACGCAATACAGTATGCTGTGGAACAAACTTCCCGCTCCTATACGAGCATGCCGTTCGCTCGGCCAGTTTCAACGATTACTTAGTAAATTCCTCCTATCTAACGAATCTCATCAATTCGTTGACGGCCAAACCACAAACGGTAATGCCATGCACTAAGGTACTACTGGTACCTAGACTCAAGGGAAACTAACAACAATGACATAAGTATACAATGCCGAAAACTAAACGCAATATTTAAGTTAAAATCTAATTTATTAGAAAAAAAATGACCAAGAGTGGACAGGAAGCGGAGTGCGACACGATATGCTACAGTGAACTTATTAGATACTCAAATGTAACCTACTTTTCTTTACAACCTAACCGATCTCACGACTTAACACCTATTTCCTGAAAATCGCCCCTTAAAGTAAACTCTCCACTCCGTAAAGATAAAAGAACTGTCTGTCGGTGCATTTTCATAGCAAGCAACTCTTTATTATTTGCCCTTACATCTAAGTACTCTGCACCAACATAGTTTCGGTAGACCCTATATGGTAATGCTCAACAGGCAACACCATGATCATTCCCCTCGTGACCAGATAAAGGGTGGTGGTCCTAAGAACAAAAAAAAACCACGAATTTCACCTAAATGTTTATAACTTCATCATACGCTTGTACATAGGTATATAACAAGTTAATACCTGGTCAAATATCCTCTAATCTTTCTATTTCGTAGTGATATCTTCAGCTTCAGGCTGACTTTCATTACTGTCGTGCGCACCTTCATCTTCTTCCACCTAAGCTTACCTCTAAACAGTTGGTTCTGGACACTTCCTCAAGTAAGTTTAATAGTCAGTACAAACTCACCCAGATGTATCATGGTCGATCTACTCCTGCGTATTTTTGTGCCCCTGTTACAAATTTCGCCTGCTGCTCGCTTCTGTTATTCACTTTTCAGATTTACTTAACCAGTCCTGCATTCAAATGGAATCCTACAAATCGCATTCGTCAGTGGGAAATATTGGCACCGAAACCTGATGACGAACGCGCACACCCCAAGGTCATGAATGTGATGCGGCCTCAGCTTCAAGAATATTGGATGATTCAAACGACGACCGGATAATCTTCAAATTCGAACTGAGCCTGCTTCAACATGCCTCCTATATGCCATAAATCACAGCATCTAATGTATAGCATAACATTGTACATAATAGTCATCTCTCATTACCAAAGTGATCAAACCTGTAAACTGGTTTGTATTCATGTAACGTTTGTTGCATGAAATATATTATTATTAACTATTAACATTGTATCCAAATAGACAGAATTTGACCTCATGCAAGTGTCGTCTCAAGTATCTGTTACACAGAGGGTAGGCAGTTTTGATATTGTACGTGGAGGGTGTGTGGGGCTGGTGATGCCACTTGGAAGATTCAACAGACCCGTTGTGCTTCCGCATCTGTTGACACCACTAGGGTAGTTGGTGTCTAGGATTTGCGTGTGCGGTTGTGATTTATACGCCTTGACTGGGACCCCCGACACCATGGGAATCAGTGGTTGAAGACTCTTGATAACATGGCTGGAAATTGGTCTCAATGGAGCGGATGTATTCACCCCCTGGCATCTTCTAAAGCTTGAATATTTGCACTAGCCTCAATATTCAAATTGTTTATTGCCACTTAATTTATTCTACTTTGATATCAGTCTTTTTTATCGTATCTTTCTTGTCTTTGTTTGGTGTGATTTTCTTTACTTAGTTGCTAGATATGCTATGCAGCATGTCGAGTTATCTGACTGCGTTACATTGGGCACGTCAGTGCCAGCCCAGTTTCTGTAGGCTGACTGGTTGTAGTTTTCAGTGGCATCGTCATACTGTTTAAGTAAGTTAACTATTCATAAGGTGAATTTATAATGAACAACGTGAATTCTGTAAAATATTTCGTTGTTAACAGCCAACTTGCTTTTCATGTATTAAAAATTTAGTTGGAAGGTTGAACGAAGATGTCAGGTTATCATGATAGCCTTAACATGGGTGCACCAGTGTTAAGCGTACTAATATATCCATATGTATCTCATACTTACCTTTTTATGTTATGGGTTGTCTTATAGTTAGTAGTGTAGACTTATAGTAAGCAGTCTGCAATAATCCACTGTCTGTATTTTCATTCGCATGGGGGATGAGATTTTGCATGTATCGGAGCGTTTGTGCTCCCTGATGGAATTATTGTATGTATGCTGTTCAATAAGGCATTGCACAGGGATGCAGTGGATCTTTCGTTGGCCTCTCATTTATCTATCCGGACACTGAGAACTTGCAATGAACGTGCCCGAAATAGTTGACGTACGAAAGTAAAGAAGACACATTTCAAAATACTTGTAAGCAAAAAAGAGAGTTACCGATGACATGCACTCGGTAGAACCTCATAATGACCAGGAATTTAGAGACACATGCAAGTGGTTTGCTGGTTTAAACGCAAAACATAAAACGTCAACAGTGTGGGAAGAGGAAACTTGCAGTTGTTGAGCTCTCACTTCTAGGTCTTGAGTCTTGGTTCTTTTTGTTCTGTCGTACTCCTTCGATGGTCGCAGAAGTCTTTGCGTTTTCCTGCTTACAGTTTTGGAGGTAGTGTTTGTCTATTTGAAGGTGTTTTGTTTGCAAATTGCAGCTTTGTTTTGTTTTTCTTTTCTTCTTTTGGGGGGAAGGGGGAGGAGGGTAGCGGAGCTGCTGATAAGATCAATTAATCGTTTGGAATTCCTGTTGTTGTAGGCACCTGCAAGTAAGTGTTAAGCATTACTTAAATAGTGATAGAAACGGAGTGAGTGGGGCATGAGAAAAAGAGAAGTGAAAAGATAAATGTGACTGGTAACAATATAGAGGAGAGATGCGTCTTACTGCAGATACTAGGGTTTGGGAATACAAGGAGAATACAGGGATGGAAGGGCGTATCATCGGTTGCTACTAACAGATGTTCGTGGTAAGCCATTTGCGATCACATACTCATCCAGTAGTCGTTTGAAGCAGTTGACTGATGTGGCTGTGGCCGGTCACTTCTTTCGGCAGCGCGTTCCATAAGGCATATACTCTATGCGAGGAAAGGTTAGATGTTACTCCAGCCTTTGCCCTATGGTGGGGTATGCGGGTGGGGTTCCCACGGGATTGTCGGTTTCGGACCGATAACGTTGTCGTGTTTCGGTGGTCCACTTGGCGAATGATCTTGCAGGCTGTTATTCGATCACCTCATTTTCTTCGATAACTTAGTGTGAAGAAGTTGAGTTGCTTGAGGCGTTGCGCAATGCTTTGCCTGATAGTCCGACAACCAACTTTGTCCCTCTTTGTACCTTCTGGAAGGAATTTGTGTCGCTCGCTAGTAGAGGAGGGACCACTGTGTTGAACACCTCTAGGTGTTGTCTAACGTGGGTTTGGAATACCATGAGGAATAACTCTGGGGGTAACAATTCAATTCGCCTTCTTAGAAAGTGGATAATGGCGTTCGCCTTTGCTGCCATTCTTTTATAAATGCCAGTAGTATCCATTGCGTCTGAAAAGTTTAGCCCTTGGTCCTTCTCCGTGGATACCTTAGTGATTGTACGCTTTTTACGAGTGTAGTTGATTTTTATTGCCTCTGGTGTGGGAAGATACATCACCTTGCACTTCTCCAGATTAAAGCTTGAGCCGTTTGCAGTCGACCAGGAATCCAGCTGCAACAGGTCGTTTTGGAGTATCCTAGGATCCTCTTCGTCGCCTGTCGTCCTCCACATTTTGATGTCGCCAGCGAATAGGAGGATGGATGAGGAGATCTTAGTGGGGAGGTTGTTTATGAATAGTAAAAGTAGGAGTGATCCAAGGATTTTTCCTGGAAAAACTCCTGTTCTTGCATTCCTCCAGGTCGATCGAACTCTGTTTACCTCAGCGCAGAATTTCTCTATCCTCTAGGTATACTGTAAGCCATGCTAGGAGTGGTTCGGTGATATCCAGTTTCGCTAGTTTGGCGAGCATAATGTAGTGTGGGACTCTATCAAAAGCTTTGGCCAAGTCCAGGAAGATAACGTGAACTGGTTGTTTGTTGTCCCATCTAGCAGTACAGTCATCCCAAGGGGTCATCAAGTTTGTGGCACATGACCACCCGTTTCTGATGCCATGCTGGGTGGGATGAACGATGTTGTTTCTGTTAAGGTAGTCCCAGACAACACCTGCAACCAGGCTTTTCAGTACCTTGGAAAGTATGGGGAGTAGTGCTATCGGTCTGTAGTTACAAGGGTCCTATCGGTCTCCTCCACTGAAGATTGGTGAGAAGATGGCGCGTTTCCATTCATTGGAGAGTTGACTTACTTCCAGTGAGTGCGTGAACAGGTTGCATATGGGTATGCTTAGTACTTCGACACAGTTGCGTAGGACAACCGGTTTTATGTCGTCACAGCCCGGGGATTTCCCTATTCTCAGTGTTGAGAGTTTCGCAAACACTTGGTTTGACGAAATCTTCACGTTCATCAGCTTTGTATCGCAGTCCTGGGACTTCGTTACATTGCTAGATGTTGGTAGCGGATGGATAACTGGGTTGAGTTGCTCGTCAAATCGACTGTTCAACAGTTCCGCTATCTCACTGCTGTTCAAGGGTTCTCCGGCTGGCCCTGTGACCAGGTTTAAGCCCTTATTCGTCGATTTGCGTTGTGACATAGACCGATACAGACTTTTCGGATTGCAGCTTAACTGTTCAGCCAGGTTGCTTTGGTATGCATAACTGTCATTACGAATTCTTATATTTCACAAGTTTCGTAAGGTCTTGTAGCTACGATGGTCTGATTGTTTGCGTGGTGTACGCCACCGGTACCATGCCTTCTTTTTCCTCTCTGCTTGTCTTTGGGTTGCGCGAGTTACCCAAGACCGTTTGAGAGGTGACCATCTGGTTAATTTTGGAACACTCTTTTCGGTAGCACTCCAGATAATATCT
>CALYCZ020000242.1:0-17600 GCA_944470555.2 Heterobilharzia americana | reverse complement strand
AAATTCCCTCACCTACATAAACAAAAGAGATGCTAACAGACTACAACATGTATAGAAAGTATGAGGTTTCTTCGATGTCATTAACAAAAGTAAAATATGCTCAATGTGTCATCCAGTACATGATACTCTATTACTGTGCCCCATGTCAAAATAAATTATCTTAATATCTAGTTGCACTATAATGCAGTGGAAAATTTACATTCCAACCTTCGGCTTCTGGATAGCTTGAACTGTTCGGTCAGTAACCGGATTGTAAAATCTGTGACTGATGTAACAGTGAGTCGTATCTACCCAGCTGCTATTCAATACCTGTTTATCGGCATCACAATGCTTTGGTGACATGGGTTGAAAATGAAAACAAAGAAGGTTCACTCTTCTCAGCTCCTCTGGAAAAGGGATCACAACTGGTAGCTAATTTCCTATTCAACAATAATATTAAATTTGGCTTACCCAGTGAGTGAACTTAATATGCCAGAAGAATCTGGAAGGAAATAATACATTCATTGTTCCAACATGAGAGAGTTTCGTTTAGAAAGCATCTAGAAATATAAACCAAATCCGTGTAAACGACCTTATAAAGGCGAACGGTGCCTATTAGCGTATATAACATCGTACTTTGACTGTACACACAACAAATTATGTGTAAACGACATCTTCATGAAACTTTTCTATTCGTTTCACTGTGGGATTCTTTATTCATCAAATATGCCACTCAAACTGAGCGCTGAATAATTTGATGCGGTGATAAGGATAATTCGGAACACAGAAGATTGCTGAAGCTGAAATCAGTCGCCGAAGTTAGACTTATTCATTCGGTCTGTATAAAGTGAATATGGGAAGCGATTAGTTAAACTCTGGCTAAGGACCTGTTTTTCAGAGCATGTGTAAGTATTATCCTAGATAATGAAGATGTTCAGGATGATCAAACCTCAATAATCCTTAAATTTCTATAACTCTGTACTGCTACTAGTTTCATTTGATATGCAAATAATATCATAGTCACTCGAAGTTTCTATAAACCATAAAAGTCAACATAATCCAACAAGAGATTTAATCACCGATTTTAGCAAATTACGTTATTTATTGTTACAATTGGAAGAACTTTTGAAAATCACAAGCCATCATTTTTCGTATATCAGTATGGTCGATATTTTCTTAAAGTTCTAATGTACTCAGTTGCCCATTAGATAGTGCACAGTCATGCAATTCCGAAACCAAGTCTCTTCAATTATAGGACCTCTCAGGTTAACACGCAAAATAAAACTCTGATATCATAACAATCAACGTCAAGATGTCCATACAGAAAGTCTACAAGCATACGAGAATTTATCAATTCATCCCCTCCAATAAAAGGTTGGAAATATTAGGATCTATCTATATCAAAACAACATCCTTCTTACCAGTATTCCATTATTTGTTGTCACACACGTCATATAAAAACAAATAACAATCGGAGACCATTGGAATATTTCTCCCCTAGATTCACCAATAAACTTATGTATTCAGTGAATCCCTTTGTCTCAAGCCGCCGTGTCATATAGCTGAACAAACATTTCAAGAAATCGAACACTTCTGATCTCTGAAATAGAATACATGAATTTCTACGCTTCTCAGTAAAATACTTAAGAAACTAGACAGTCAGAAAGAAATAGCCTGTATTTTCTGAAGCTTCGAGATGCACTATTCACATTCTGAGACAACTGGATATCTCATAAGCCATTGAATCTCAGGTGATGATACGCTGACGCGTAACATACTGGCCTACATTTAGCACAACAAATATGTTTGATGAGCTGTGTACAGTCTTGATAATTCATGGTAGTCAAAATCTTTCCAAAGGCTAAATTTGGGAAAACCACTTCACAAGTTCATCTGGATCAAGCTCCGAATGACCACCAACATACATATTCCTCTCAAAATGATCCAGTAAGGATTCTCACCTTTTCCTGATTCACTTTTCTTTGAAACATTTCGAAAGACAGTGAGTTGAACGATGAATAGATTGGGATGCATATGGTCTGTACTGTTATATAAAATACTTCGAATTCAGAATTCAATGTACATCTGAACCATATTCGCAGTTTCTGTAGCAGAAAGTTAACAGTCAACTTACCAAACTGACAGTTCGCCTCGAATCATGTTTCATGCTAAGCACGAAATATATATCTGTGCATGTTTCATTCTCTGAAGAAGTGGCCTCCACGAGGTCACAAAACCTCCGAAATTCATTTATTGCCTCACTGAGATGTTACAAATAAAATACACTTGTAATCCATTCACCCTAAACTCAACTTGTTCAGTCATGTCAGGTCGAATTTTGATCCTGAAGTCTATTTGCTCAGAAAGGTTTCAAATAAGGTGGTAGTCGTTTGGCTCTGCCAGTTCAACCAGCCTCACCTATGAAGATCTTCGAAGCACACTGTGTACGGAGATACATATCGGCTGCAGACTTCTTTCTGACTCCGTCACAACTTTCTCATCCGACAACACATGACAAACCACTTTGACAACGCTTTCCTAACAACCATGTTCGAGATATTGAAAGCTTTCCAATAATCATGCGTCATAGAAACCAACTCACTAGCTCTTTATTTCTTGCAAACTACAGATGTCGAATCTCCGCGGTTACGCTTGTAGTCAGTTAACAACATTTGCAGGTGCATGTTGGATGGATTTCAGCACAATGTAGTAAATGTGAATTGTGTCCTTATCTAGTGAATCGCCTTTGCACATATCCGTTTTGAGCATAGTCTCCTGTGGCAGAAGGTCCTTTTCGTCTTTCTTCTGATGGAAAACATCAACAGAAGTTATTTTACAGTCTCTTCAGCGATCACTATTAGAAAAGTCGAAAGGCGTTGACACATTGACTTAAAGGATGTGTCAAATCAAACTATCAGCTTGGAACATATTCCTCTTCATCGGCATTGAATAAACTCGCAATAAATTCGACAACAGCAGTTAGTGTCGTCCTCAGCATCCACAAAATCGACTTCAATGATTTTTCGTAACTGGTTACCCAAATTCAAGATAAAACAGAAAGCTGAAGAACTCTATGCGGCACCACATTGTATACGCTTACTGAAATTGACAGTCTAACTTATGTATCTAGACCATAAATCCAAATGTAGCACAACACGTATAGCATGTTGCAAATGTTTGTGTGAGTACAACTTGTGCTTCTCATACTATTGCTAATTCTTAACCACCTTAAACACAATGGTTGTTAAATAATGTCACCTACATATTTAGTTTTCTGTTGCTTATTATATTTGCTGCATTCACGATTTGAAAATGTGATAGGTTATGTGGGTATTTTACTCTGAATAGGCTTCTTCTAGTAGGTTTTGATAGATCGACGATTTATATATTGGTTTCGTTGAGACCATTCATATATTTATCTTGTAAACCGTCTGGTAGTATTTGGAAAGTCTGTCTTTCCAAGTATTTATCAAAACCTGTGTTGCTATCAACAGAAGCTAACAGATAGACCCTACCTCCTTCTGCCAGATACATAATTCATAGCTTGGTGTAAATGGGGCAAGAATAAGGCACTAGATATGTTGATACTATGTTTGTATCGAGAGTTCAGTCTCAGTCACTCTAACGGCATATCCCACTACACAAAATCATCACCACAAATCTATTGATATGGTCCTCAGAATTATTCACTAACTGTCTTCTCTGCATCTGCACAAACCCAATAATAATATAACTGTCGACAAAAGGCGCTTACTTCCTTTATCTTCTAATAGTTATAGAAAGAAGTTATATAGTGAAGACTTTCTGTCATTTGTGAAATCATATGGATTGATCGCAATCATATTTTATTGTATTACTTGTAATTTGCAAATTCCACAAATTTCATTACTCCATTCTCTCTGCATACTTTCTCTTTCTTCTTCCACTGGTATCTCAATGTCCTATCCATGCCTGATATTCATGGATTTCACTGACCCTGTTTAACTCCATCCCCACTTTTCGCGTCATCGTATTTCATGTTAAATTACAAACTTGCACCTTTGTTTTTCGACGACTTGACATTTACTTTCACTCCTAATGTCACAAGAACTAAATTAAACAACTTTGTCAAAAGTCACGCTACATTTATCAGTCAGTTTCTGTAAGCATTGTATAAAACATACAAGAGGTTTAACCATATATGTACGCATCATCTTGAATACTCAATACCAAGACTAAGTGAATGACTGTGGTTGCGGAATCAAGTAAGTGAATAACAATGCTCAGTAAGCAAATATATTCAGAATGTATATGGAGCACGATTGTTCCCTTTCCTCAATTAGTAATTCTTATATCAGCAGCGCATATTCATTTACAAGTATGTTTAGGAAATGATTGAATAAGTTATTTTGATTAGTCTGCTGAAATACCAGCTTCCCCAACTAAGTCATTCTGATCACAACGCGACAACAAGGAAAACTCGAGTTCAGAAACTTCCACCTCACTGGTCAGTCGATCACTTCAATCACAACCAGCATTCCGCAAGCGAAGACTTAGCAATCCCGTTGAGTGAAAAGACTAGAAATGTTGACATCGGCGTAGCTCAAGAACTCACTAATTTCGCATACGTTTCATTGCCTGATGGAGACTATTTTCTATATGTGCTAGATCCAGAGGCTGTTCGCTGACAGTATATCCAGATTTATCTGGGTAGGTGATGACTTTAGTTGTTCGAAGACTTCTAATGGAATGATGCCTTGGTGATGGGAGATCCCAACACGTCATAGTTTTTCATGGATTTACGGAGACTTGAGGGAGACATTGCAATGAATATTAATAATGAATGACATTCACGTTGAAATCTGCCTTATGCGTGGTATTACTCACATTCTCATACAGCTGAGAGTATCTCGTTACACACAATTAAATTTCAAATTGTGATACTCTGATGCGTGAAATAATCGCCCACTAAAACACATTCAAGACAATTCATGGCAGTCAAAATGTTTCCCAACGACGGAATCAGAAGATGTCACTTCACAAACTCATCTGTATTCAACTCCAACTGATTTCCGCAACATATGTTTTTCTTTAAAAATCATCCAGTTAGGACTCTCACCTTTTTAGAAGTAGGTTCTGCTGAAACATTTCGAAAGACAGTGGGTCGAACGATAAATGTCGTGTCATACATATAATGCTGTCACGGTACTTATCTTCATTATACATCTATTTATTTTATCAATGAGTACATGTTGAATATATTCAGTGTCTCTGTGACATTGTTTCTACCTTCGATGTTTTTATTAGGGGACTGAATTCTATGTCACTTTCTTCTTCTCTTTTTGTTGTGGATGCAAATCATCACGGAAGAAAATTTTGTCGAAATGCAGCATCACGGCATGTGATTTTAACATCAAACGTTTCCCACAGATAATCATTTGCTTATGTTCTGCTTCCTTACTGAACTGTCACTTCTTATTTTATGGAATTTTCACCTTCACATCCAGCCTAAAGCAATATGTAACTGTAGGAAACACTTCATTAGATCGGCGTTGCAAATTGTATGGTTTCACTTGGATGGAAGCAATTGACAGTGAGCCCTGAACTTAGGTTACCTCCTTTTTTTGCGTTCGTCAGCGAGGCTTATTTGCAACTTCTAAGGAAGTGAAGCATGAGATTCGAACCTATATCACTAAGAATTGCTCTCAGAGACGTGACCGCTGAGCTAGTTGGGCTCGATAGAATTTAACCAACACATAGGACTAGACAATTTGAATTTCTAGCCCTACGATGATCGGTCAATAAACTATTTGATTTCGCTTGAAAACCAAAGGTGTTTCTGAACTTTCCCAGTAGATGACAGATTTCAGTGCCTTTTTTCAGAGGAAGAAGGTGCAATTTTTTCAACCACGCAGACAAACTCTAGTGTAGGATGAGTCACACAGATCATTTGCTACAATGCTGCAAAAACAGAATATAGTAGTGAAGCAAATGAAATACCGGCCTCAGTAATTCTATTCACGTCATCCCTATTTTTATGTCCTCTAGGTTTCGAAGATTGGAATAATGTAGTTCCACATTAAATTTGTCGATTCGATACAACACACAGTAACAAAACATTATTTACTAGATAACGTTCGAGTGTGTACCACATGCAAAATTACTGAGAAAGTATCATTAGTATTGTGAAGAGCGACTGGAATCGTCAGTACTTCTACAATTCTGCATATTTTACGTTGACTTCACGTGTCTCATGTCCACAGATACACATTATTCTGTAAAGTTGTGTCATGGATAAAGAATAACTAAATGTTAATCATTTACGCGATACAAAACCCTGCAAGAATGTACAGTGCTGAATTACTTTGATGTGATGTGAACAGTAAAATTAAACCCAAAATAACATATCCTTACTAGATGAAACCGTAGAATTATCTGGAACTGTAACAAATAACAGGTAGTCAAGTGAAGCTTTTTGAGTTCAATTTACCATTTTAGTGAATATAAGCATTCTTATCAAACGTAAAATAGAAACATGATTTTCATGAGAACATTTAAGGTTACATTAGCTGATAGAATGATTGAAGCCTGTTGGATTATGTGTAAACATAAAGATTCATGAGTATGCTTTCGCAGTCAGCAACTTTCGGCAGTCCAAGTAATGAAATGAACATATATCCTTCTGTTCTGCTCAAACACATCCTGCGTCTTTACGTCGTTAAAGAGGCCAACCCAAGGAGGAGAAGAGGGAACCAAAGACGAATGTCGTAATGCGAATTCAAAGGCACCAACTACAATTCCCCGAAGACTTTTCAGGAGTTAATTTCACGATTCATGTTTCTAAAGTCCCAGTTCATAGAAGCTGATCTTAGAGTTTGACGGTTTCAACCTTCCGTATTTGATCATCATTCAGAAAGTGTAAAACTTTCCTGGGAAGATGGTCAAAGCCGTTACACTCTCGTCTACTCTTCGTTGTCTTTTACACCGACTTCAGATGAGTAACCAGCACAGAAAAATGTGTTGATCCAATAACCTCTCTAGAATGATGTTTGTTGAAATCCCTACTATTTGCTGACAACTAGAGATGAAAGAGTTTTATCCGATTATGCTTCAGAGTTGAGTTAGTTTTTGAGACTGAGTCACCAAACAGCAAATTATCCTCGATAAAACTCATACTGATCAATAGAATCTGTGCATAGCGAAATGCAGTTTGGCTGAAGTGCCAGTATGTTATGCAGACAGCTTCAAATGGAATGCATCTCATAGTCAACATATTGGCAAGAAGCAGTAAACCCCTACATCTTCCAGAATGTTGGTGCATTCAAAAGTTGCAGTCCTTAAAATATCAGTTTGTCCATATGCACAAATTATAGAATGCATTTCCTATCATAAAGCGATCATTGAACAGTCTACTTTTACGGACTGTATTTCAGAGCAAAAGAAATTTGGATAAGTGGTAATAATCTGACGAACCTAACCCCACTTGTATTAAAAATTCTTCATAACATAATATTTACCAAAAGACATACCTCTAGTAACTGTCTTGTTCACTAAAACATGAAACAATATATATGGTTTAAACTCCACTATTAAAAATGCATAAATAAACAAACTAATGAATATCATGGCATATATACTTGTAAATCAGCCTTCTTTGTGGCATGACATTTAACAGCATGAAATTTGTAGGAGATACAGAAAAGCCATCTACTTCCATTTCTTTTATGACCATTCATCAAGGCTCTTAAAATGTGTAGTTGCTTTGATCTTAAAAGTTCAAAATATATCAGTAGTAGCCTCATTGTCATCCTCCTCTTGATTAGCAATGTAATTCTGAAAAGCATATCTGATGACTCTTCACAGTTCGAAAATTTGATAGTCTGATGGTTAAAATCGTTATTTCAAATAAAAGAAAGATCTTATACAGTAACTGTCGTGTAAGAATCGATTTGTCTAAGACCTGTGTGTTGTTCATAAAGTTTCTAATATAGAATATAATTAGAAGACTAATAAATTATGACCCGGAACACTACGTGAAGCGAAGACAGACGTCAGATTTATCTTGCAATAGGCACACTCGTGTTGGAAGATTCTCTCATTTATTGACAGCAAGTGTAAAAAAGCCAAAAGGCTTACGAACAGTGTGAAGTCAACCAACGTCCCACATATTTTCCCAATAACACTGCAGAAATGTCTTCGATTACTGTTCTGTAAATCATAAACCATCTCAACTCTGAATTCTCTAACTTTTTCATATTATAGAGAATATTTGTAGCTCAAGAGAATAACTCTGGTGCTATTGGGTTCTTTGAGCTGGATGATTTGCCCGTAAACTTTTGATTGCTATGCTAGACAACATCATAAGCATAAACTTCAGTCTGCGTCAAAAATCATCGAAAACGGTGGCAATTTTCCTGAAATATGATAGCAGTGACATGCAGTCCTAAGACCGACACTAAGTCATTAAAATAAGCATGAAAAATATCGGAGACAAAGAGCCATATGAAACATGAGTGTATTTTCCGGTGTGTAACGGGTAATTTAGTTTGAAATTCCTGCCAACCTCTGGTTATTTTTTCAAACAAACTCCACAGATTTATTACACAAACCTTTCGAAAATTCATAATTTCAGGCTACATATTTCATGATGAAAATCCATTTCGGCACTTCTTCTTACATATTTTATGTGAGTAATAATATTTTCGTTGTTTAGTTGTCTACACTTAGCTCATACATATATCTACTCCCGATTTAAGAACTGTTAACTTGTGTATTACCTCTTTTTATGTTTAGGGACATAATGATCAATAACATGGTTGTTGACCCCAAAATTGTCTTGCTCCTTTCGCTCAGGCGCTATTAGGCTTCTTAAAAGAGAAAGAACCGGTTTCAGTAGATTGACATATGATGATTTTGTTTCGGTGGCTTTTCTACAGTGGCTGGCAGCCAGTAATAACAGATTCTTTGAGTACGTTTCAAAAAGTTTATGAATCATACAAAACAACAATTTTCATAATGCAATCTCTCTATGTCCATTGCATAAGAGACATCAAGTGGAAATGCTGCTAAAATCTATAAGCGAACAGTTACAAGTTCTTGAGTTTCGATGAGGTTATCAACATTTAACTCGTGAAATCTGATTTGTATGTCCAAAGGTAAACCATCACCAACCTATATTTGTTACGTCCCACACCTTTACCTTCACTTGCTTCTACAATCCCTTTTTCGAATCTTCATATTACCGTTGATTCCTTTTTTCCCATGTCAAATTAGAACTAGCCTTATATGTAAGAATTGACTTACTAAATCGAGGCCACTACACGTTATAATTAATGTCTCCAAACATATCTTTCTGTTAATTAACATTTTATACCCCAAGTCCTACAACGTTTTCTTCTACTGGTGTCTATTGCCGGGAAAATCAAATTGTATACAGTATACCTTCCTAACTTTCCTCCGATCTCCTGCCCCTTAATACACTCTGTCGATCCCTAAGTGTGTCAAAAACTGACTAAATGTTCATTCTTATGAATTAAAATATGTGTAACTTCCATTAAAATGAGTTATTTTTCATAACACAGGTTGTGAGCAGCAGAAGAGTAACTGGTGAAATAAATGGTATCAAGTTATTCAGCTCATTTTTTCGCTCATACACGTTTCAAGTTCACTAAACGAAATATTTGTCTGAAATAATATCACTTTTTGACAGCCATATACAGTATATCAAATTCTTTTGAATGCTTTTGAAACAGACCTCATTAAAAGCATAGTTATCTAACGTTTTAAAATATCCTTCTTATTTATTCCTTTTAAAAAAATTTGAAGATGCAAAAAAGTTATCATTTTCACTTTTTAGCCTATCATTTCCAATCTAACTTATCAAAGTTCATGTGTAATTTGAAAGAATGTATGAATTCAAGGAATTATCGTAGTCGCAGGAAATGGTAATTCAATCTCATTTTCATTTCACTAGTTTAACTAAATAAAGGTTGTTGATTAAATCTATTCCACAACTTAGGTTTCATTTGATACTTCATCATCTACACACATCACACAGTAACTCGGCTCTAGTTATCAACAATGTTCTTTTGATTAGTTGAATATAAATATATGAGTGAATAAAATAGTATCAATGCGCGAACTGCCAGTGCATTAGATGTCATAATCAAATGATGCCACTAGAAGATAAGCACTTTGACTTTCATGTCATTAACTGAAAACCATTACATCATGGTACCGAAAGTCACCAGAGTGGGAAAAGATGCGAAGTAGTAATTCCAGCTATTCTTTTAAACGGTATTACCTTTTATTAGGCGAATTCTGTGAACGAAATCAGGTTTTTGAAAACCTGACACATGTGTTTTCGAAATTCGCTTACAAAATGAGAGAATAGTGAAAGTACATAGAAATGCAGATTTATGGGTGACTACCTAAATAAAGTAAACTGATAAGCCGCTTGAAAATTGGCTTTCTGAAAGATTTCAGTTTTTTGTGGATTCATCCATGCTGTTTATCAAGAGCAGGTCAAATGATGTAGGGCATTCACTATTTTATGCATAACAAGATACTATTTATCGTTTTAACTTACATTCAGACCTAATCAGGCAAAAATTAATTTTTAAGCTTTGAAAAATCCACCTACAAAGTGGTTTAACTTTTGTAAGAGTGTACACACTTTACACTGTGATTCTAAATGATTCATACCAAGAAATAGTTGTTATTCATCAAGAGATATTTCACATAATTTAAGATGATATTGAATATGTTCAACATCATCTTTCGTCGGTCACCACTGAATTGAGGACGACATTCAAGAACAGTAGACTTCTAGAATTCCAAGTTCACTGTAGTTGTTTCATGTCACCAACTCACTAATTCACTATCCAGTTCTAAATATCACAGTAAAACTGGATTACAATGCAATTCATTTAAGTTGATATACCAAATGTATCACTTAGTTAAGTAATATTGTTTACATTGTCATATCAAGATCACGACATCACTATGGATAATAAATTGTATCTAAAACGCAATCCACTAAATAATACTGTTTCCCTGTGGGATACATCTAGTAAATCAACTAAGGTGAAACTAGTTATACATGTTCAAGACATCTTCATGTGATACATATAATCTATGTAGCATGAATTCTTAAATTCTTTTTATATAGTTTATAGTGAATCCCATAAATATCCATGAGTCACTACTTTTGATAAAGCCGGCAACGAGCCAGCTTGTGCTTGAATACAGTGAATGCATTTTCTGTATAGTAACGTTGTTTCATCCAGTTCATTACCTTCTCTATTTCCCATATTTATGTAGTGAGTTCCGTTTTGTGTGTTGATTATTTTATCAAGCTTCAGAAGTTATGAAACAGCTATAAATTATAAATTCATTTTTAGAGAATGCCAGATGGGTAGTATAAAGACACATATATTAAATTCATTTACAAATATCGTCAATTCCTGTAAAAAGTATGAAATATTGTTTGATAAATTATGCGAAAATGTATTTGCTTATCCATCTGTTGATAGAATAGGATTATCAACAGCTGGTCATCACTTTTTATTATAGAAGATTAATGGAGCTGAATGGTGCATCCAGTTAGTTATATTACCGTGTGTAACTCATAGCACTGAAATAAGTATGGAGCTTCAGGCAGGTTTCCCACCATTGAACCGAAACACAGGGTATCGGCGAGGTTCAGTACCTCCAGTATTCGCATTTAAGGTACTTATGTGCGGTATGAATTATGGTATACTTGTAGATATTCCAGTTAATAGTTATAGTGCTAATAACTTTTATAACATATACCATTCACTGGGTATTGCAAAGAAATAAAATACGCATCCTTGCTTCGGAAGAAATTAACCGATTAACCACAGGGCTTTGAAACCACTTCTGTTTCGAAAAGTTTAAATCAACAGAACACATATGATGACTGTAAAAATGATATCTCTCATTGTGCAAATTTGAAAAAAGAGAAGAGTTGGAAATAAACTTAATCATAGTGCATGGAACTTTTCTGTCACTTATCAGCACCTGGAAAAACTCATTTTACTCTGCATAATCCATAAAATAAGTGATATTCCACAAATTTGAAACCAGATTTTATTGCATTCATTTAATGTCGATGGTTTCAGACACCTATTTTCAAAAAGTTAAATTCTTTTCGCCCTAGACCACATATTTTAGTGTATCCGTTCTACAGAGAAAACAAATCCATTTAAGGACTGTCTTTCAAAAGAACGGTTATCCACCCAGCTTCATCATAAGATGCTAGTCAAGTTCGAAGTTAACCAAAAACTCATCCGCGCAAACCAACAGACAGATTTTCATACCCCACATAAAGACGGTTTAGGAGACCACAGATGCATTATTGAATCCTATCAGAATCGCAACCTTACAAAATCACTTCAGTCCATACTATACAGGCCAAAGATCATCAGAGCAAGGTGCTAAGCCAGTTGTGGCAAAATCTCAAGTAATTTCTTTCTGAAGTTTGTTCCCATGATGACAAAGATTGCTTTGCGATAAGACCATCTAACTCAGAGAAAACAACCACCGAAATCATCTTCCTCAGCTCCTCGAACTTCTCCATAACTTGATGGGATGTTTTATGTCTATGTGTAACTGACCTTGTGTTTCCATGTATTAAGGACTTATAAACTGTTGTGATATCGCAAGTTGGAATCGCATGAAGCACTGACTTATGCAGGTAAAAATCACCGCGTGAAAATTAGTTACCTCATGGTTGCAGGTAAATCTTACCTATGGGTGTCAATAAGGCTTCATATGTCCTGTCAGTTGACTCCCAACACCTAAATACATTGCATTACCGTACTGCGTAATTTAGCTTGGTGGCCACACTGCTAGGTGTAATCGACAGACTTCAGTAACTAATAAGGATTTCTGACTAAACGCTTGTGGAAGGAAATAAACCAAATCCAGATTACGATGAGATATCCAATGAAGGAGTTTAAAATATTTTAAATTTTGGTCTACACTGTGAAGTAGGTTACTTACCCATTTTTCGACTTCGGCACAATTATGTCAACTGTAAAAAAGTATAATGCATTCAGTCTCAAACTTTCCTGAATGTAGTCTTAAGCAAAAGCTTTAATTTTGGTGTATTTTAGTGAAGGAGTTGCTTTTTTGATATTTAACATTTCTTAGGTTACTGAAGTTGCATTAACAGACTGACTTCCTTCTAACAATTACATCGCGATTCACTTTTGTTTTACCCTCTCCTCCTGGCTTGTCTATGATTTTCTACGACTCTTGGCTTTATTATTTGAATTGCTTTCTATCTTGTATCTTCTTATTCTGTATCTTGATCTGCTAATGTGAGGTGAGATAACCCGAACAGTTACCTAGTACTGCCAAATCCGAAGTTAATACCGACTTACTGACGTGCCATCAGAAAAAACTGTCAGAACGTTTAGCTCCACTTATCATCTCACTTGATATGATTTAATAAACGCTGAATATGAAAACCATGAGAAATCTCTGTACGGCTAATATCAATGACAGTTGCCTACCACGAGATGAAGCGCATTTCATCAATTCTTCTACTGAGACAAGTGAAAATACCTTTTAGCATGAAAATGATTTGTTTGTAACCACTTGGAGCGAATGTTGAGAATATCACAAATTTATGTTGCACTGAAGAACTGTGTTGATTGCTTACTGGGAAGCAACAAATTTCATAATGTCTAGTCTTATGTGCTGATCGAATTCTGTCGATTGTTTTGCAGGCTTGGAAAGTCACCATCACGATGCACTGAGAGAAGAAGGTTAGTCGCCAACTGAATGGCTTAGTGGTAATGTCGGCAAAGGCAGCACTGATTGACATAGGTTTGAATCGCAGGTAAGACATCAGTTTGCAAGTACACCTGGCTGGTGACTTCTGAGATGAACAAAACCTAGGTTCAGGACTTCCTTTCAGTTGGTTCCATCCAGCCATCACTGATAGGACTGCTTTATTTATTATATTCTAGTTGATAATGATTAAACTATATGAATACCTTTGGAATTCTATGCACCAAACTTTCACAATAATTTGGCAATATAGATATATATATTCGAAAACATTTCTAATTGGTAAATGCCCAGCGGATCTAATGAATGTATCTAATGTTGTTGTCGGGACTTATTGAGAATATGTGTGTGAGACTTCACATATAAATCTTTCGACAAACTGTCTTCGTAATGGTCTATTATTTGCGTTACCATTTATTTAGCGTCTGTTTCGACGACCTAACTTCTAAGAGTGTATTTACACTGTAGCTCCATATTCCCCTGACTTAGTTCAGAATAAGAAGGATAGCATAGCAATTAAGTATACAAGAAATGCAATACAGTGGATCTGTGAACTACCATACGACTCCCTACAACAAGGAAAAACAATTCACACTCTATCTTCATAAGTGGGAGCAACAACCATAGAAGGAATGGTCGTGGCAAATTCACTGAGTATCAGAGTATTAAATTTTATGGATATTTAAGTGGTTGTTTCAAGCAACTTTATACATTACTAAATACCGTTGGATATACGATTATCTACGGAGTAGAAATGTGACACGTATTCAGGTGGTCATTAGAAATTTGACACTTCAACCAACAATTAAACAAATTATGCATCGACTGAAACCCATTTAATTCCAAATGAACACAAATGTTTATTACTACATCAATAGCAATCTACTGAATCCGTCAATATTACTGCGTAAGAATGACTAAAAGGCTTTTTTATATGACAAATTTTGTACGTGGCAAATATGAAACAGATTGGGCGAAAATGAGCGACAAAATTTTATTTGGTATACATTAATTTTTGTGGCATTTAAAGTATGATTACTGTAAAGAGAATTTCAATGAAGACCAGGTATCATCAATTTTCCTGTGTCAATCTTGACGCTCTCTATGGCATAACACCATGACATGAAACATTTAATCGACCAACATTCAAGGTAGTTTCAAAGATTATCCCTTATGTAGGTATTAGATGTTAAAATACAAAACGTTATCAATGAACACTATTACAAACTTACTGGCTCTAAATTGAAGGGTGACATAAAATAGAATGATTTTGAGGTATGCAGCAAAAACGTTAACAAAACTGTTAAGGAGCATTTGAAATTAGAAAGTTGAATTAAAATTCAGTAGCCTTAAATATTAGACCTTGAGTGTTGCATAATTAATAGCAGAAACTTATCTTGTGGCATATCTTTTCATGAACTTGATGATCATACATGCAGTTGAAACACACAATAAACGTAACGTCATTAAGAGTTACGCCACCAGTCACCTAACATTTTGATACAAAAGGGGAATGTTTAGAAGCAGTTTATTCTTCTAATCTTGTATTGATCAATTCACAAACAGAAACTTCATACAAGCATCTTCTTAAACAGAACAGCCTCCTGTATTTTTACTACATAATCTAACTTCCTTTGTGTCCGAATTCGATGATAGGAAGCGGCTGTAATGAACGTCAGCATTTTAAGATGTTGGTTAATGAGGTAGGAAGTTATCAGCTTCGAGTACCTACTTGTGCTGGCACACAACCAGAATAAATCTCATTCATAAATTTTATGTTTAATGGTGCCAATCAGGACAAACTGTTTGATCTTTAACCTAGAGTACTTAAATGTTCCTGAAAACTGCATATATAACAAAGATCAACATTGTTGCTACAAACCAGTCGTTGTTTTCGGATGTATTCCTGCTTCAGTAAACTGGCTTTATCCTATTCATTAACAATTTCATTAGTTTTTATTACTTTGCTTCTCATCCTAAAACAACCGTTCATCCTCAAAAAACTATTCCATAGAGTATTTCCAACGGAATAAGTGTCATAGAAGGTACAGGTTAGGAAGCTTCTAAAACTTTCAGTTAGACACTAGATTTTTCAGAACAATTATTAGGAAAAAGCACTATAGTTTTTAAAGAGTGAAGCAGCTGTCACACGTAATGTTGCTTATTAAATTGAACAGAACAACAAAAAATAAGCCTCTTTATGTAACGTCCATACTGTTAGTTTCATCATCTGTAAGCTGCTCGCAGATGTTACTTTTATTAATCTTAATAGCTTTAACAAGCAACAGTTATGTAGTTTAAATAAAATTCAACTTAAAACAGTCATAAATTTCAACGCTGTATTCTATTTACTGACAGGAACAGGTACAAATGAGTGCTTTTTATGTAATGTTCACTCTTGGTGCATATTTTCCAGGTAAACGTAAAATTTGTCCTTTGTGATTTACTTAAAATAGCTTGAAATTCTGCTGACAATGATAGTGTTTCTCCCACACCGTCACACACCGTGTTTAGATACAAATTAGTCTGAACTTATACGTGTTGTATATTATGTTTTTCTGATTCACTTGCGTTCACACCTACATTTTCTGGTTGAAGAACAAATGCATATATGTTTTGATACATTTCATAAAATTATTTAGTTATACAATGCGAAATATGAAATTAGACTTCTAATAATTAGTTGTAAATGTCTACTGTTTTCAAAATGCACCACTGAAAAGTATTAGTACGTAGAAGCCATTCATGCTGATAGGCAAATTTTCCTTGCCATATCAAAGTGACCTAGACAGTAGAAGGTTGCTTCACCAATCTGCAGTCAAGTTCATCAGTGACAAATCTGAACAAGTTTGGCTCACCTAAAGTCCTAGATCAGCTGAATCTAGCTAATCAACTTGGACGAACTAGTACGCTTTAGATAATATGATCAGTTTTCAAACTGTCTGTAGGTTGCACAGTTCACGTTGACATTTTACGTATGTCAAACTGTTGAGTAAGCTGATAGACCTATTAAGTGAACAAATCTTTGTGTCGTGCTTTTGCACCAAACAGTTAAATCAGCTGGTCCTAGTTTTCAAAGTGAAAACTGTTAATAGATTTGACTCACGATGAGAATAAATCGAATAAACCAAGAGAGGCTGAAACAAGAAGACAAAACAGCAAATAAAAGTGAGGATGCAGTTTACTCAAATAACTGAATTTCAGTTCTCTTCTTAGTACTTAAAGTAAAAAATATGAGACGAAAGTAAACAAAAAATAGTGTGATATCGATGTCTGATGATAGTTTAGTTATGATCAGTTAGGTCGCGTGTAACACATTACAGCAACTTTTCCTTCTATACTTAAAAACAGCCAAGCCTGATTTAATCAACAGACTGAGTAACCCACCGTGTGACATGTGAGGACACAAATTACCATTAACTTACATTTCTTGATATAATCTTGTATTGGAAGACGGTTCTATCAGATCAATTTATAGAAAACCTACTTGGACAGGACAGTACTTAAGTTTCTAAAGCTCCTGTCCACTGAAATTTGAGAGAAGCTTAGTCAAATGCTTATTTAATATGATCCAATGTGTATGTGTATTCGATACCATGGATGACGAGAGCAAATTTCTGACAGACATACTTATGGAAAATGGATATTCATCAGTTTCTGAACCGCTGTAGAAAACACCTAACCTCAAACCCTTTATTCTACTCGGCCCGGAAGAAGTACCATACTGAGGAGAAAAGAGAAGTATGATAATGAAACAGGGAATAAAATCTGTTATCAGGGAAACATACTATGCAGCTCAGCTTATTGTTGTTGAGACAAGA
>CALYCZ020000241.1:0-21319 GCA_944470555.2 Heterobilharzia americana | reverse complement strand
GTATCCGACCAAATACTATGTAAGCCCTTTCTGACCCATGCTGACGTCATCACCCTGAAAAATGGTTGATTGACTGCTTCTACGACTTCCACTGTTGCCTCTAATTACCCTTGCATAAAAATAACTCCGCTTTTTACCGAACTCACACGGTCGTTATTGCGCTGACAACTTCTCAGCCAATGAAATTATTCTTGGTAAAACAATTCGTAGATGTAACCCGTCTGAACCGTGCGATGCATTTTGAACATTCTGATTACGTGCGCACCGGTGATTTAAATGGAAAATTGAGGAGTGAAGTGGTTTGGAAAATAACTAAACTAGAAGACAGAATAACAGCGAAGATTAATAGATCAGCATTAACAAAGAATTAATAGTACGTTGACCCCGGGAATGAAAGCCAAACTAACCAAGGAAGATTTAATGTGTTGACAAACTGTTTTGAATCCACTTTGGTAGCCTACACCTCCTCATGGCTAATGTTTCAACAAACTCCGAAACTTCCCTGACAGGTCTTATAACTGAGCTTATATGAAGTTCATGAATCTATTTTATGCCGCTTTCCAGTGATACTTCCAGCTACTGAGGAGCTAGGGTGTTTGACCACAGCACCACTTGAGCCAGGTGACTGCATCAGTTTCCGAAGCACCTTAAAATGTGTTTTGTGGCCGTTATTTACAATGATTGGTGGGTTCTCCCGATATATGCGTGACCACATGCACACTGAAATCTCTGGGTAAAACACAATGAGACCATTTTCCCTTTCATTTGGAAACTATTCATATACACATAACATTGAACAATCTATGGCTGAATTGACGGATAAGTTCTGCCCAGTGAAAAATCGTTCACACGAATATCACCATGAAAAGTGAATTAATTTGACCATACTAATTTTTCATCACGAGTTCGTATAAATGTGGATCGATTACAACTACCAGATCATTCTTGGGTATCAAGAACTGTTCCACGTCCCTAGAGATGAAAGCGAAGCACAGATAAACCCCAAAAATTAATAATAAGTATAACCAGTGCTGCATGTGTGATGAATATAGACCGCGTTTTTCACTCGAATTAAAAGCAAACATAATTCCGGCCACAAAGTACAGTTATATGGAAGTAAAGCTCAACCATCACTAAGTTTTAATACCGCAGTTAAGCTGCCCGGTAGAAGTCGCTCTTCGTAGAAATTGAAAGGGTATTAGTGTCATTTGCTCTGAGTGTACAAAGGGGTGTGAAGTCAACTTGAGTGAGCGTCTGTGTCCGTGAAAAAACCACAGGGAAGTGGGACGCCTATTTCCCAAGCCAGGGACCCCTCTGCATAATCCAGTGGCCTTGGCTACATCTGAAGTTGTAACGGGTTCAAGTCCCCCGCAGACTGGTCTGCCTTAAAGTCTCACATCATACACTTCGAGTACATGGCGGTAACATAGTCCTGGAAAGTAACAGCTGAGTTCCAAGATGATATCTGTAACCTGCGTATAATTCAAACACTGACAATGCGTAAGAATATGGCTAACTGTAATTATGAAAAATGACACCATGTGTGAAAGCCGACTTCAGATGCGATCCCTCCACCCACTGATGGTGTAAATGTTGACGCAGGTCCTTGTATGTTTTGGCGATGATACTATAACACTGATGGAACCTTCAAACTAACGATACTACGTATTCTTTTCAACTTCACTTGTCGACAATCCTCCACCGCTCGCAACTGGTAGCATTCAGGCTTGAAGCTTTGAAATTCTTGACATTTTCTTCAATGTCATCAGTGCCCTTTTTTGTGGCATTCTATTTATCAATGGTTACATCGGGAGGCCAAACAAAGTGCTTACCTACAGCAATGATTAAAGGTAGTTTGGATGAAGTGCTGTTTTCAACAAATTCTCCTGAATTTCTATGGTTCCAAGGCGGATTTGTACAGTGTAAACCAAAACAAGTTTGAGGCTAATACATTTCCGAAATGCGCTCCAAGTTAGAAAGCGCAAAGAGATCAATTTTTATTTTAAGCTTTCGGATAATAGGACGACATACATTTGGATGAGAAATATGCTGGTGAATATAGCGAATATCTCAAGTGCAGTTCAAAAGATTCCATAGACAATATATTCTGACATTTAATGACCACGGATGTAGTAATCCGGTGAAAACCAGAGTCCTTACAATCGGCGGACTAGCACATTACCCCTAGAAGGATCGAAACCCTTGTTCGCTGGCAGGGAACTTCCTGGCTGATGGCAGAGTACCACACTACCATTCCTGAAATGGCAAGTTGGGATAACAGGTCATCACGGTGGCTAAGTGAATGAACACCACGAAGCATGCACGCGCTTCCATGTTCCTTACCCACTCCGAACCAGACGGTAACCCAACAACAGCCGACTGTTACATACTATAGTCTGTAATGCCGTTACTGTTAACATAACTGAGATGCTTTATCATTAGACCTTTGAATACCAAGGCACCTACTCGTTGCCTGATTCATGTTCTCTTCGTCAAGCTCTGGCACTTCAGCGAAACCTCCTCCAAAATCCTCGTGTTCCATTCTGGAAGTGGTCTCTATTCACTTTCTTTAACGCTGGGCTAGTAGAAACTGTTCTACCACCCAAACAAGACTGAGGGAACTTGCGTCACCAAAGTTTTTCGGGGAAATGAGGGCGTTTCTATGAGCGAAAAGATCGTTCAAGAAGTCTTGGATATCTCTGGGATCATCCTTTGATTTGTCTTCCATCGCCTCCGGCACTCTTTCTGAAAAGTTTATTAGATCTCTCAAGTGGCTTCTTCACAAGTTCTTACCAACCCCATTCCACATCTAAATATACTACAACGGTTAGTAGCTGCGGTAGCCTTTGTCTCTCACTGCCCCATCAAGTGTCTCAACAGTCCCAACAGTTGGTCTGGCATCGCTCAGCATTCCTTTCGTCTCCTTTATGGAGCTAGTACCTTCTCCCTCGTCACTAGAACAACTTGGAAACTTATGATCCGTTAGCTTGGTAGACAGTTGATGTCATTTTTATCCCACTGACTTTCACACACGTCGACGATAGGATTCACGTTGGAGGTTACATCATAGGAAGCCATACCTCTCCTACTTCAGTATTTGTTAGCCAGTGACGTCAATCTACGGCACTTAACTGCCTAGACGTGAATCCGATAGTGTCCGTATTGACCAGAATGATCAGCTGGGGCCGCACCAAAAACCGTCAAAGTAGACAGGACGTTCTACGACTTTATATTGACTACGAATCCCAATAAAACTGGCAATGAATCTTATCTGCCCCAGTGAACACCACGGGAAGGTGATCGAACTAGATCTCAAATTTTATCGGTATAGTTCTCACTAAATTGTCTACAGAAGCATCAGTGTAAGGATACAAGTATTCAATGAGGTTTCCGCGGCAAGACCGGCACAATTTTACACCGTACTTATGACCGTGCCCCCCCCCCTCAGTATCCAGAGCATGTGAACGAGCCTGTATCAATATGGTGAATAAAAGGCGGGAAAACTGATGCCACCAAGCAGATATAATCGTACCCACGCATAAAAACTCTTGAATACAGTGTTCAGCAGGTGTCTTGTTGCTGCAGTCCCGCTGAAAGTAAGCCGGTTGATTTATACTTGACTTTCAAGGAAAGGTATTCTTGGTGCTAGTTCTAATAGATTCCACACCGTGCTCCAATGACATTCGGAATCCGATAGAGTAATGTTGGTGAAAGGCAGTTGGCATATCTCAAGAGGGGCAACAAACGTGAGCGTAGGCTGAGCTGTAAATCAGGAGTAAAATGGCATAGCAGAATATCAGCCACGGCATATGCTTGTCAGTCAGCGAGATGCAGTCATAAAACTTGGGTGATGCTATGCCTTAAAGCACCTTTTTGCGGATAGGCTTTTCAGAGGCGTAGTGAAGTCGTGGTATTTGTTTAGTATAACTTTGTTGTCACATTTAACACCCCATAATTGAACGTCTGTTTAGTTGCACTAAGTAAATATTTTGTCAGTACAGTATCTCGCCCTATACTCTGCGCTACCTGCCGAGGTTCACGTTGTCCATCTACGGAAGGACCAGCAGTGTCGAAGATAATGAGAAAAGCAACAGTGTATCGGAAAGCGTACATAAATTTAGAGTCGGATACCAGAGCTTGACAAAGTACTCCAGTGGGAGGAGTGAAAAAGACGAAGGTGAACAAATCATGAGAAAGGAAGATGTGACATGAGTACTGAGATAAAGGTAATGTATGTGAGCGAAGAGACAGTTTCAGGAAGCACAAAACATGTATAGAAAAATAATGCATGATTGTTTTAATGACTGAAGTGAAGACAGTCCTCTGGTGAAAAGTTGCTGAAAAAGTTATGCAGATGAATAAATTCATAAGGAAAGAAATCACTTTGTGGTGAGAATTTCAAACCGCCACATTTTCCAAACAGAAGCAACCTTCTGGAGGAGTCGTGTATGTGTATGTAGTAAGTAAATCATAAAGCATGGGTCGAAGCTTAAGTTGCCTTACGTTAAATCAGCTACGTTAAGGTGGTATAATTGCGGAAGTAAAGGGAAGGTCGATTGGAAAACCGGTTAGGGTTGCACAAAGGCCTAGAGGCATACAACACATGAAATAACTTATTTTTAAGGCAAAATCAGTTGCAGACATGAATGTTTGGAACCAACAGCTATTTGCTACGAACAGAAACATTGAATTTCATTCTTTTGATGGCATTTATCTGCCTAAATCTAAGTAAACCAGTATTTTCATGTTCGTTGCATATTTGAAGTGCACTTAGGATTCTGACATGTCCCGCGTCCATTAACTCCTCGTCAGTGAAAATTTTTCAAATTATTCTTCTCTCTACACGTAACTTACTCATAGCGTCTTCAGAAAATTAAATTTCATTCCAAAACTTCATCATTTCCGCGTCACTGATCCGGAGCACACATGTGAATTGGTCAGTACAACTGAGAAGTTTGAGGTCAATACCTGTATGGGCTGTATCGGAAAGTCTTTACGGATGTTTGATCTACGGCTGAAGTTGATACTCCTAACAGGAGAATGGTGTGAAAGATAGTGTGGATGGAAAATACCTGCGTTAGCTTTAGCTTGACGCACACTTAATGATACACGTGTAGCGTCACACACTTCCCCAAAATCAGCAGCCTAGGGTTTGACGACTTTCGACATTGATGCTGACCTTGATAGTTTAACCGGACTCGCTAAGCTGAAGACACCCAGTCAAGCATCCTCGCCATTTGGCACACTGTCGTGTTACGTTGCACTGCTCGTATTCGACTCTCCAGCCAGTTAGTTGGAACGCATCGACATCTTGGCACAACCATCCAAATATACTTTTCCATCCGACTACGCTACCTTGTTCTTCCTTGGTCTCGTATTCGTGGGTATTTAACAAGTCCGAATAATTAGTGATTGGTCTTTGCGTCTGTCAAGTTCTCACCGGGACTTCACTTATAACGATCCCCATCACAGCCGAAAACACGCTAACGTATCTCAGAATTACATGGTGTTGCAGATCAATACGAGCAATCCTACGGAGACAACGGTGATTAAACACAAAGAGTCGCCGTACATCGTTAGTTTGGAGGACAGGTTTCACAGGCATAGGGCAGAAGTGCGCTATAAACCCGGCGTTTTATGGTCAGACTAACGTCCTCGAGGCGACTAAGGTGGCTCAGATTGGCGTACACCACTTTGGCTTTTGATATGCGGTTAGAAAATCACACAAGTACCCAGAAAGACAACCTTTTTGATCACTTTCAACGTCTCACCATCAAGGGTGAACACAGGCTCCTGTCAACCTTCCAAAAGTACTTTGCACTTCGATGGTGCAAAGCGTATACCATATTTACGGACGCTAATCCCCAACTGACAGTGCGATTTGAGTAGCCTGTGTGTTAACGAACAGTGAGATGATATTGTCTCACAGCCGTTCTCCCGGTAGTAGATCTTCACCACCATGATGCACCTCCAGAAATGTTTCAAGAATGCCATCGATGGTAACGCTAAAGAGGAATGGAGAAATCGAACAACTTTTCCTAACTTCACTGCTGGTTTGGAACAATGGAGACAAGTGATTGTATGTCCTCACTCTACCTGAAGTGTTATTATATAGGGCTTTCAACACGTTAGTAAATTTCTCAGACACGCCCCTCTGTAACAGACAATTCAAGAGAATAGATCTGTTCAACGAATCGAAGGCAGCCCTAATGTCAAGAAACAACGATTTCTGGCCTGCAATATGTGTGACAGTGTTCAAGCATCTGGTTGAGGGTAAATACATTATCAATGCATCTACGACCTGAGCAAAATCCGCCACGCTCCTCATGAATCGTTTCCTTACGCGTTTCGCAAAGTCTATGAAGTATGGTAGAAGCCAAAATTTTCGGCGCGACTGGTAACGTACTAATACTCCGATGATTCTCACATACGTTACATAAACCTTTTTTAAAGATAAGTACATTGATGGTCTCATTTGAGATTCATGGAACACTCTCAATCTGCCATATCTTCTCAAACAATCAAGTCGGTTTCCTGACAAGAGTCGTTCCTCCATCCTTAAAATGACCTGGGAGCAAGTTGTCTGGACCGAGTGCCTTGTGGCGTTTCAGAACTTGAAGTTCCTTATGAACCTCAGCTTTATTAAGCTTCAATGCTAAATGACAATGGAGCACGATGTACTTAAACTGAGGATCCTGGAGCTGTAGACCAGCTAAACTGCTCTTCAAAGTCCTCCGCCCAGCATTCCGGGCCTCTGAAAATTGTTTATCGGCGCACCATCTACTTTATAGACCGCCTCACTGACACCCGGCTTCTGACTGCCACTGGCTCGGAAGAGCCGGAACAGTTTCCGACTATTTTCAAAGGCATCTGCTGCTTGCACCTTACTCACGCCTTCTGACCACCAAACCTCACGGTCCTTGCGTAAATGTTACGTAATCGTTTACGCAAGACTTGCGCGAACCACTGCACTCGCCATCCGCCGGAATGGTCCGATGGGCGTCAAGAAGTTGCAAATACCTAGTGTTTATTAGCGGGACGTTCTTTCAAGCTAAAAGTGGCTTTACTTGCCATTTTCGTGGCGTCTTATTAATGAAGCCAATGCTCGTCAACACTTTCTGGAGGATCGGAACCTAGCCTTGAGTTTAGTTCGAATTTGTTTTCAGCTGCAATACTAGGTGCAACTAGTTTGGTTGCATCTACCTGTCCAGGACGACGGTCTTGATGACCACCAGAACGCAAGACAAGCTTAGCACATACTAAAGCATGATCAGAGTTCAGACTATTACTCTGTATGGAGCGGCAGCCCTTTATGCACGCATATCATCGGTAGCTGATTGCAATATGATCTGAGTCTAATTTTGAGTGGGAGAGGAAAGACGCCAAGTAGCAGGATGGCGGTGCAGGAAGTGCCGGAAGTTGGTGCTGATTAGAAATACGGAACGAAACGCACTCAACCACCTTGCACACATCCATGCAGTAGACAGTGAGCCACACCTATTTTGTGACGAGTAATAATAATACTTGGCTGGGCAAACCTCGGTAGATGGAGCGGAGTTGAAACCAGTAAACAACTGATTGGTGATCATCTCTCTAAACCACTGAGCTACATCTCTACTGGCTAGAAATAGGTTGTGATCTGCGCGAAGCTGTAGAAGACGATCCCTGTTATCCAACCTGCTGCCAACTAGTCCCCACTGACCACCTGAACGACTCTCTTCTGAGCCTTGACTCCCGACCTCCGCATTCAAGTCTCCAGCTAGTATTATGATGGCTGTCGAGCGCACTCGGTTAAGGTCACTCGGTTGATGATAGAATTCATCCTTGGTTGCATCTGGGTTATAATCCGTCGGAGCATAGACAGAGATGAAAAAGACATTTCTCTGGTCAGTTACTTCTTACTAACTTAGTAACTAGACGCCTAAGTAACAGGTTCTAGATTTAAATCCAAATTTACCTACTTCGATATGAGCAGACGAGCAGTATAATAATGATAATGGTAATAGTAATAATAATGACTAGCTTTTAAATTAGTACATAGACTTATACTAAGTAGCTGACTTGAAAAATATACAAGTTCCTGATTTGACTGACAACCCTTCATGTAAAGGTGCAAATAAGGTTAACCTAAAGTAAAAATAGGGCTTTTATAATACCCAACCAATGTCGAGCGATAAGACAAATACAGTAATAAAATATGAAGCTTGCAGATGACAATCGAAATCAACCAATATCAGCATAGGACTAGGCAATACAGCACAAAGGTCCAAGTTGCTAAATCGTATAATAGTACAGTAAGCAACAAAGGAGCAGAACGAAGAGTGAAGAAAGAAAAATTAGTCGAAAACATTAGGAGACGGTAAAAGAAAGGTACAAGAAATAAGAAAAGCCTGGATTCATTATAGGTCTTAACAGAAAATAAAGTGTAGAGACATCTGCGCCACTGACATCGATTCTCAGCCGTATCACCTACAGCCTCCAACTACTGGTTTTTGTTACCACACGGATCCCAACCAGCTAGTCTGCATCACCCAACGTGGTTAAGACTAACAATCATGGACTTCATGTAGTGATGCCATGTTTTAGTCTGGCAGCCACCGAGCTTTCTTCAGCATGAACCTACTTCGGCCAATATTGCAGGAAGAGGCAAGCGAATGATAATATCAGGATCCTAGAGGACACGATGTTGGATCAATAAGTTGAAGAGACAGAAAAGAAAAGTAGTAGAAATCACACTTAGTGGAGAAATGGACAACCGAGGATATACTGGGTGATGATTGAAGATGAGATGAAAATCTGAACCGCGGTCGGATTCAAACCAGCGACAACCGGAATATGACTCACAGTAGTGTCCAAAAACTAGTCCACCAAGAATTTCATAGAATATTTGTGGTAGAAATTGTTGTCATTAGATACTCCAAATTTCGCATTTACATTAACTTTACAGTGACACGTGGAACAACGAAATCCTTAACGGGTCTATAAATCCATGAAAATCAAAGTGACAACTCCCAAGAGGACCTAAACGAAGAAAGTGTGAAATCCTAACCAGTGTGAAATACACTTCAGAAATATCAGAGGTTCTAAACAATTTATTAAGACACAACAAGGAATACGTATCCGCACACCGCCAGTGATTTAACTATGTTAATTTAGTAGGAACGCACATTGGATATTCACTAACCTAATCCGGTTGTACAGCTTAAAAAAATTTTCTCATGCACATGAAAAAAACTAAGCGAATGGTCCTAAGTTAACTAGTCACTGGAATACAAAATAAACTGTTTTATAGTGTCTAACCAGGCAAAACAACACAAAAGGGACATATCTGGTATTTTAACAGCCTTTGGGATTGAGTGATGAGAAAATGCTGGGTTGCCAAGCCGGGAAAACGCGTGCAAGACCTGTAGACAGTTTCTTAAGTTAGGTGTCGTTTAACTACATAGTGAACTAAGGAATGTAATTCTCATGCTCATAATTTTTATTTCTCTGATATATCCTCTGTTCTAGAAACAGTGCCACATAATACGTCAAATGACAGGGTTTGCAAGTCTAAAGAATGAAAAAAAACATAGCAGTTAAGGAGCATTGGTTCACTCTTCTAGAGATGATACATGAAATTAACGAAATTACTCAGTAAAATTATTCAGTAGGTTATCAAGAAGGCACGTTGTTGAAAAATGCATGACATGATAAAACACAACTGAAACCGGAGCAATCAATGCGAAATCAAAAACCGCCAATGACTTTTATCCATCTCCTGTCTACAATCAGCACTTCCACTAAAATCTCCAAGTGGTGAACGCATGTAGATCTCAGAACACGAGTTCAAACGGAAACAACCGAGATTAGTTTAAGTGCGCTAGCGAAACCTGATTCCCATACATAGGAAATTTATGTGGAGTTTTTGAAACCCTTAAGTGGAGGCAGAAAACAGGAATGTTGCCTCATAAAAACTGTCCTGACGATTAGTTGCATTCGTTTAGGCACTAGTGTGAGGGATGCAATATCATCTTGCTTTTCCTCCGCTATCTGCAAGCCAAGTGATATGTACATGAACAAATTCAAGATGTCATATCCCGCTAATATGGTATTCTGAGCTCTCCAGGTGTTTCTTTTCATATAGTCATAACACCATGACAATATATTGAAACCTTGATTGCTGAATAGCCCAAAAAAACATTTTAGTGATCTTCAACCATCAGGGTACGCACTGCTTTACTCTAGGCATAATACGAGTGACCGCAATTCTAAGTTGATACATTTTCTACTATTGGGACATGTGAACAAAAAGACCACAAGCAGCAACGAAGATGAGAGTTCTTAAGTGCCTGTAACAAAACATTTCGAATATTCAATAAACATTAACACTGTTAACAAATGAGATAAACCACAACACAGAAACTACACTGCAACCAAACTAGGAATGTCAAGGTCAAGTAGGGTTTACATTCGTTTTGCCAAAAATAAAATACTGAGCACTTTAGAGCAATAAAACACCACTTGGAAGATTACAGCTTTTCATACATCATTCTGTTTTGTGTAAAAATACGTGTAGATAATGTCCACTGCCCGTGCAAAATTGACCTTATTTGTCTGAACTTTGATCGTATCAGTCACAACTGCCTCAGTGACAAACCAATGTTAAATGTCGGCAAATCACTACTTATGAACTGGTTTTCCTCGTATTTGCGCAGCCGTTTTTGAAGAAACCGAATGCGCAAGTGGAGTTCATTAACTGAACCTCCTCTCTTTCCAGCTTGCACAGACAACTTGCCTCTGAACGTTCCCTCTGAGACCCTTCTTCTCGCCGACACCGTGAAATTATCGAAAAAAGACAAAATTCAAGGAGGCAGTGTTTTGCCAATGGAAGGCTGAACTCAGCCTCAAAACTGGGCAGCTAACAATGAGCTTGTAAATAACCCATTCAAAATGTGAGGCTGTTCATGTAAAACACGACATTTCGTGAATGTTGTCCCAAAAACACAGGACTAGAAGCAACACACGAGGGGAAGAATTTAGATTTTTTGGTCCCTACAAAGCTTAGAATCCTATGCCAAATATGACTGAAGAGCATTCCATTTGAATCCAGCGAGAATCACCCAGACGTGTTTTCAGGAAATTCACTCTTAGATGCTTCCACCAAATTTCGACGGCTTAACAAATCTCTGGCGGAGATTGTTAAGCCGTCGAAATCTCCGCCTAACCTAGCCTGGTTAACTAGTTTACTAGTTACTAGCCGGTCCTAAGCCCGGGTAAAGAGGGAAGGTTGGGCATAGGGCTAGCAACCCTACCCCGTAAAACAAATCTAACCGCTAAAGAAACTTCAAAGCACAAACAAAATATAAAAAATGAAAACAAACTTATTCCCCGCTGGAATCGGAGAGGCGAAATGACGCCAGTTGGTGAAAGCCTTCGGGAAGCCAATTGGCCGATGTGTCTTCTCTCGATGAAAGCGAAAGTAAACGTGGGGACATGGAATGTCCGCACGATGTTTGAACCCAGTAAGGCAGCCCAGATTGCAAGGGAGATGAGAAGGTATAACATCGAAGTGCTTGGGATTTGCGAAAGCAGATGGAATGGGAGTGGACTCTCCAAACTGTCAACTGGAGAATCAATAATCTACTCCGGTCACCCAGACGCCAACCACGAGCACACTGAGGGAGTGGCTATCATGATGTCCTCAAGAGCATCGAAGGCTCTCATGCAGTGGGAACCAATCTCCTCCAGGATCATGACAGCAAGATTCAACTCAAAAGGAAGAAAGGTCACAATCATACAATGTTATGCACCTACAAATAATGCAGAGCAAGAGAAAAAGGAGGATTTCTACAGACAACTTCAATCAACACTGGACAAGACGTCAGTTGGCGATATCAAAATTCTAATGGGCGACATGAATGCCAAACTGGGAGGGGACAACACAGGAAGAGAACTAACCATGGGTCGAGAGGCACTAGGTGAAATGAATGAGAATGGAGAATTGTTTGCAGAATTCTGTGCATTCAACGATTTGGTGATTGGAGGCAGTGTGTTCAGGCACAAAGATATCCACAAAGCGACATGGATTTCACCAGATGGACACACTAAAAATCAAATCGACTTTATCTCAATCTCAAGAAAATGGAGACGCAGTCTACTTAACACAAGGTCAAGAAGAGGAGCAGATGTAGGTTCAGACCACTATCTAGTGCAAGGAACCTTCCAAATCAAGTTAAAAGCCTTCAAGGAAGCTGGTGATAGACCTCAACCCAAGTACAACACTCGGAAACTGAAGGATGAAACTACAAAGGAGATCTTCAAGGCAGCCATCAAGACAAAATGGGAGACATCGAGCAACATCCCTGAAGAAACCTGTGTGGAAGAACACTGGAAGTCTTTGAAAGCTATGTGGAAAGAAACCTGCACAACAGTATTAGGAAGGAAGAAGAAAGAAGAGGAATGGATCTCGACGGATACCTGGAAGCTGATAGAGGAGAGGAGGATGGTGAAGCAGAAGATAAACCAGTGCAAGGATGCTCAACGACAAGAGGAACTGAGCACAATGTATAAAACACTGGACAAAGAAGTGAAGAAGAGTGCACGCAAAGACAAAAGACACTTCTACGAAACACTGGCAAGTGAAGCAGAACAGGCTGCAGGTAAGAGAGACCTGACGACATTGTATCAAATAACCAGGTTGCTATCAGGGAAGAGACCAACACAGATGAAACCAATAAAAGATGAAGAAGGAAATTTAATTACAAAAGAAGAGAAACAGAGGAAACGATGGGCCGACCACTTCAAGAAGCTCTTGAATCGACCACCACCTGCACTTCGTCCAGAAATACCACCTGCAGCCGCTGAACTACAAGTGAACATTAATCCCCCAACGAAAATGGAAGTCCTGAACGCCATAAAGCTACTGAAATGCGGGAAAGCAGCAGGACCAGATGGAATACCGCCAGAAGCACTGAGAACAGATGCAGAGACAACAGCGGACATGCTCACACCACTATTGCAGAAGGTGTGGAAGGAAGAGAAGGTACCTGCCGATTGGAAGAAGGGTTACCTTGTCAAACTGCCGAAGAAGGGAGACCTCAGTGCTTGCAAGAACTGGCGCGGAATCACTCTCCTGTCCACCCAGAGCAAGCAAAATATTAAGCCGCATCATCCTGGAGAGGCTTAAAGACGCACTGGATTCAAAACTGCGACCGGAACAGGCAGGCTTCAGGAAGTACAAATCATGTGCAGACCAAATTGCAACGCTTCGTATCATCATAGAACAGAGCATAGAATGGCAATCAGCTCTCCACCTCAACTTCATCGACTTTGAGAAGGCCTTTGACAGCGTCGACCGAGAAGTAATTTGGAAACTGCTTCAATACTACGGAGTACCGCAAACCTTTATCCGCCTCATTCAACAACTATATGAAGATGCCACATGCCAAGTAATCCACAATGGGAAGCTCAGTGATGCTTTTGAAGTGAAGACAGGAGTGAAACAAGGTTGCCTACTATCCCCCATGATATTCCTTATTGTGGTGGACTGGATCATGCAGCAAACAGTAGGCAGCGAGAAGAGGGGGATACACTGGACGACGGAAAAGAACCTAGAAGACTTGGATTTCGCCGATGACTTATGCCTAATGTCACATAAACTTGAAGATCTGCAGGCAAAAACTAACAAGTTGATACAAGAGGCAGCTAAGACGGGACTTCAGGTGAATATAGAGAAGACAGAAGTGATGAAGATACCGCACCACCACCATCAACAACAACAACAACAAACTCCAATCACCGTCAACGGGAGAAACTTGAAGGAAGTAACCTCCTTCACTTATCTAGGAAGCACTGTTTCAACTACAGGCGGGACGGACGAGGACGTCAAAGTCAGAATCGGAAAAGCAAGACAGGCGTTCATTAGCCTGAAACCAGTGTGGAGATCTTCTGCACTCAGCATGCGGAACAAGATACGGATTTTCAACACCAACGTCAAGTCAGTGCTCTTGTATGGCTCAGAGACTTGGCGCGTCACGAAAGGATTTCCAATAAACTACAGACATTCATCAACAACTGCTTACGCTCGCTGCTGAAGATCAGATGGCCAGAAAGAATAAGCAACAAGGAACTCTGGGAACGAACCAACCAAGAACCTATCACGCAACAAATATGCAGGAAGAAGTGGAGATGGATTGGCCATGCACTGAGAAGGCCGACTGAGGACATCACGCGTCAGGCCAGCTCGAGTGGAATCCCCATGGGAAGCGACGAGTTGGACGTCCGAGGGTGACATGGAGGAGGTCGTGCGAGGAGGAAATGAGAGGTTGTGGGCTGTCGTGGAACCAGGTTCAAAAGATCTCAGAGAACAGAGGTCACTGGAGGCGTGCTACTGAAGCCCTATGTTCCACTAGGAACCCAAGGGACTGATAATAATAATAATAATAATAACAAATCGCCAGGAATCTAAAGCTATTGTCTCTTAACTATTCCTTCTGAAAAGAGAATCAAGCCTGAAATGCACCCAGAGTCGATCAACTGGATCTGTTTTAGGACTTAGGTTTGAAATATATGATGAATAACTTGTCGCTTCTGGTCCTTATCCCCTTAAAAAAAGAAGACCAGGAAGGTTTTCGAAGCCAAGTTAAAATATCTTCTACACACCTGTACTCAAGCTGCACCACCTAGTCGACCTTATTTGTAACACCATTATTAGAGAGAGAAACTAAACCCGGAAAACTACAGGTAATATTTCGAGCACAGTTTCTGTCCCAAAGAGTTGATAAATCTTGGAAACGTGTTTCTGCCCCGATCCGTCCAGCCGACTTGGTTTGAGTCCTTTAAAATCCTAATCGACCCTCACTCACGATAATCCTATGAACTTAAACACAACTAGCCTGCTTTCCACATTTTAACCGCATTCTTTTTCTCCCTCGTTATTTGTAACCTATAAACGACTGTCTGGATCTGCAGTTCTCTGTCTCTAGATATAAAAGTCGAGTAGGCAAGGGCTATTTTTATTCTATTACAAACCGTTTTAAGATGTTTATTACCTGTTGCGTTCTGAATGCTCCCTTTGCCTGCTTTTACAGCTCTTTTAAGGTAATAGGGCATCAGATTGTGTCTTATGCTATACTATTCGTGTGCAGACTGTTGACTTGAGCCTTCAATACTTCGCGGGAAGTCACCAAGGATGTTTGTGAACAACAGGGTTAACAAATCACAATGACTTATTTAATGGGTGGAACCACATGAAATACGTTTAACTGGTGCGGTTTTCACCACAACTCAGATCATATTTACCAGGGGTGGCAGTCTTAAGTTAAGTTGAAGTTAGATGAAGACATTCATGTCCGTAGCCATGAAGTTGAGTGAACTGCTCAGTAGTGACATTACTTCCTGCAAATAAGTACTGAATATCAGGCAACAGCGCCTGGGTGGGACTCGTATTTCTACGATAAGGAAAGAAAATACTCTCCGTGACGCAGGATGTAGGAAGGCCGCGTTCGTTAGGCAGTGACGAGTTCAATTCAATAAATCAATTAAATGACGACAAATGCACGAAGATTTCACGTTTACTTCCACAATTAACTGTCCCTAGCCAAACCAGATCCAACTTCTTTCATATTGCTTTTCGACTGTTATATCTCTGTTAATAATAGGTTGAAATGCTTGCAAATTATTGTCATTCAGCCCATTAAATACAATTGTATAGTGTTTCCAATCATGAACCCCAATCTTCCTGACTATGTCCAAATAGATCATCTGACGCCCAACCACACTACCAGGATTAGGGCCGCACAAGCATCACAGCGCACTTGAATAAAATAAATCGCGCAACTCTGAATGGGGATGACGAAAAGCCATCACTCAGTCTGCAATTTCTCAAAACTGTTCGTAGTATCCGACCAAATACTATGTAAGCCCTTTCTGACCCATGCTGACGTCATCACCCTGAAAAATGGTTGATTGACTGCTTCTACGACTTCCACTGTTGCCTCTAATTACCCTTGCATAAAAATAACTCCGCTTTTTACCGAACTCACACGGTCGTTATTGCGCTGACAACTTCTCAGCCAATGAAATTATTCTTGGTAAAACAATTCGTAGATGTAACCCGTCTGAACCGTGCGATGCATTTTGAACATTCTGATTACGTGCGCACCGGTGATTTAAATGGAAAATTGAGGAGTGAAGTGGTTTGGAAAATAACTAAACTAGAAGACAGAATAACAGCGAAGATTAATAGATCAGCATTAACAAAGAATTAATAGTACGTTGACCCCGGGAATGAAAGCCAAACTAACCAAGGAAGATTTAATGTGTTGACAAACTGTTTTGAATCCACTTTGGTAGCCTACACCTCCTCATGGCTAATGTTTCAACAAACTCCGAAACTTCCCTGACAGGTCTTATAACTGAGCTTATATGAAGTTCATGAATCTATTTTATGCCGCTTTCCAGTGATACTTCCAGCTACTGAGGAGCTAGGGTGTTTGACCACAGCACCACTTGAGCCAGGTGACTGCATCAGTTTCCGAAGCACCTTAAAATGTGTTTTGTGGCCGTTATTTACAATGATTGGTGGGTTCTCCCGATATATGCGTGACCACATGCACACTGAAATCTCTGGGTAAAACACAATGAGACCATTTTCCCTTTCATTTGGAAACTATTCATATACACATAACATTGAACAATCTATGGCTGAATTGACGGGTAAGTTCTGCCCAGTGAAAAATCGTTCACACGAATATCACCATGAAAAGTGAATTAATTTGACCATACTAATTTTTCATCACGAGTTCGTATAAATGTGGATCGATTACAACTACCAGATCATTCTTGGGTATCAAGAACTGTTCCACGTCCCTAGAGATGAAAGCGAAGCACAGATAAACCCCAAAAATTAATAATAAGTATAACCAGTGCTGCATGTGTGATGAATATAGACCGCGTTTTTCACTCGAATTAAAAGCAAACATAATTCCGGCCACAAAGTACAGTTATATGGAAGTAAAGCTCAACCATCACTAAGTTTTAATACCGCAGTTAAGCTGCCCGGTAGAAGTCGCTCTTCGTAGAAATTGAAAGGGTATTAGTGTCATTTGCTCTGAGTGTACAAAGGGGTGTGAAGTCAACTTGAGTGAGCGTCTGTGTCCGTGAAAAAACCACAGGGAAGTGGGACGCCTATTTCCCAAGCCAGGGACCCCTCTGCATAATCCAGTGGCCTTGGCTACATCTGAAGTTGTAACGGGTTCAAGTCCCCCGCAGACTGGTCTGCCTTAAAGTCTCACATCATACACTTCGAGTACATGGCGGTAACATAGTCCTGGAAAGTAACAGCTGAGTTCCAAGATGATATCTGTAACCTGCGTATAATTCAAACACTGACAATGCGTAAGAATATGGCTAACTGTAATTATGAAAAATGACACCATGTGTGAAAGCCGACTTCAGATGCGATCCCTCCACCCACTGATGGTGTAAATGTTGACGCAGGTCCTTGTATGTTTGGCGATGATACTATAACACTGATGGAACCTTCAAACTAACGATACTACGTATTCTTTTCAACTTCACTTGTCGACAATCCTCCACCGCTCGCAACTGGTAGCATTCAGGCTTGAAGCTTTGAAATTCTTGACATTTTCTTCAATGTCATCAGTGCCCTTTTTTGTGGCATTCTATTTATCAATGGTTACATCGGGAGGCCAAACAAAGTGCTTACCTACAGCAATGATTAAAGGTAGTTTGGATGAAGTGCTGTTTTCAACAAATTCTCCTGAATTTCTATGGTTCCAAGGCGGATTTGTACAGTGTAAACCAAAACAAGTTTGAGGCTAATACATTTCCGAAATGCGCTCCAAGTTAGAAAGCGCAAAGAGATCAATTTTTATTTTAAGCTTTCGGATAATAGGACGACATACATTTGGATGAGAAATATGCTGGTGAATATAGCGAATATCTCAAGTGCAGTTCAAAAGATTCCATAGACAATATATTCTGACATTTAATGACCACGGATGTAGTAATCCGGTGAAAACCAGAGTCCTTACAATCGGCGGACTAGCACATTACCCCTAGAAGGATCGAAACCCTTGTTCGCTGGCAGGGAACTTCCTGGCTGATGGCAGAGTACCACACTACCATTCCTGAAATGGCAAGTTGGGATAACAGGTCATCACGGTGGCTAAGTGAATGAACACCACGAAGCATGCACGCGCTTCCATGTTCCTTACCCACTCCGAACCAGACGGTAACCCAACAACAGCCGACTGTTACATACTATAGTCTGTAATGCCGTTACTGTTAACATAACTGAGATGCTTTATCATTAGACCTTTGAATACCAAGGCACCTACTCGTTGCCTGATTCATGTTCTCTTCGTCAAGCTCTGGCACTTCAGCGAAACCTCCTCCAAAATCCTCGTGTTCCATTCTGGAAGTGGTCTCTATTCACTTTCTTTAACGCTGGGCTAGTAGAAACTGTTCTACCACCCAAACAAGACTGAGGGAACTTGCGTCACCAAAGTTTTTCGGGGAAATGAGGGCGTTTCTATGAGCGAAAAGATCGTTCAAGAAGTCTTGGATATCTCTGGGATCATCCTTTGATTTGTCTTCCATCGCCTCCGGCACTCTTTCTGAAAAGTTTATTAGATCTCTCAAGTGGCTTCTTCACAAGTTCTTACCAACCCCATTCCACATCTAAATATACTACAACGGTTAGTAGCTGCGGTAGCCTTTGTCTCTCACTGCCCCATCAAGTGTCTCAACAGTCCCAACAGTTGGTCTGGCATCGCTCAGCATTCCTTTCGTCTCCTTTATGGAGCTAGTACCTTCTCCCTCGTCACTAGAACAACTTGGAAACTTATGATCCGTTAGCTTGGTAGACAGTTGATGTCATTTTTATCCCACTGACTTTCACACACGTCGACGATAGGATTCACGTTGGAGGTTACATCATAGGAAGCCATACCTCTCCTACTTCAGTATTTGTTAGCCAGTGACGTCAATCTACGGCACTTAACTGCCTAGACGTGAATCCGATAGTGTCCGTATTGACCAGAATGATCAGCTGGGGCCGCACCAAAAACCGTCAAAGTAGACAGGACGTTCTACGACTTTATATTGACTACGAATCCCAATAAAACTGGCAATGAATCTTATCTGCCCCAGTGAACACCACGGGAAGGTGATCGAACTAGATCTCAAATTTTATCGGTATAGTTCTCACTAAATTGTCTACAGAAGCATCAGTGTAAGGATACAAGTATTCAATGAGGTTTCCGCGGCAAGACCGGCACAATTTTACACCGTACTTATGACCGTGCCCCCCCCCCTCAGTATCCAGAGCATGTGAACGAGCCTGTATCAATATGGTGAATAAAAGGCGGGAAAACTGATGCCACCAAGCAGATATAATCGTACCCACGCATAAAAACTCTTGAATACAGTGTTCAGCAGGTGTCTTGTTGCTGCAGTCCCGCTGAAAGTAAGCCGGTTGATTTATACTTGACTTTCAAGGAAAGGTATTCTTGGTGCTAGTTCTAATAGATTCCACACCGTGCTCCAATGACATTCGGAATCCGATAGAGTAATGTTGGTGAAAGGCAGTTGGCATATCTCAAGAGGGGCAACAAACGTGAGCGTAGGCTGAGCTGTAAATCAGGAGTAAAATGGCATAGCAGAATATCAGCCACGGCATATGCTTGTCAGTCAGCGAGATGCAGTCATAAAACTTGGGTGATGCTATGCCTTAAAGCACCTTTTTGCGGATAGGCTTTTCAGAGGCGTAGTGAAGTCGTGGTATTTGTTTAGTATAACTTTGTTGTCACATTTAACACCCCATAATTGAACGTCTGTTTAGTTGCACTAAGTAAATATTTTGTCAGTACAGTATCTCGCCCTATACTCTGCGCTACCTGCCGAGGTTCACGTTGTCCATCTACGGAAGGACCAGCAGTGTCGAAGATAATGAGAAAAGCAACAGTGTATCGGAAAGCGTACATAAATTTAGAGTCGGATACCAGAGCTTGACAAAGTACTCCAGTGGGAGGAGTGAAAAAGACGAAGGTGAACAAATCATGAGAAAGGAAGATGTGACATGAGTACTGAGATAAAGGTAATGTATGTGAGCGAAGAGACAGTTTCAGGAAGCACAAAACATATATAGAAAAATAATGCATGATTGTTTTAATGACTGAAGTGAAGACAGTCCTCTGGTGAAAAGTTGCTGAAAAAGTTATGCAGATGAATAAATTCATAAGGAAAGAAATCACTTTGTGGTGAGAATTTCAAACCGCCACATTTTCCAAACAGAAGCAACCTTCTGGAGGAGTCGTGTATGTGTATGTAGTAAGTAAATCATAAAGCATGGGTCGAAGCTTAAGTTGCCTTACGTTAAATCAGCTACGTTAAGGTGGTATAATTGCGGAAGTAAAGGGAAGGTCGATTGGAAAACCGGTTAGGGTTGCACAAAGGCCTAGAGGCATACAACACATGAAATAACTTATTTTTAAGGCAAAATCAGTTGCAGACATGAATGTTTGGAACCAACAGCTATTTGCTACGAACAGAAACATTGAATTTCATTCTTTTGATGGCATTTATCTGCCTAAATCTAAGTAAACCAGTATTTTCATGTTCGTTGCATATTTGAAGTGCACTTAGGATTCTGACATGTCCCGCGTCCATTAACTCCTCGTCAGTGAAAATTTTTCAAATTATTCTTCTCTCTACACGTAACTTACTCATAGCGTCTTCAGAAAATTAAATTTCATTCCAAAACTTCATCATTTCCGCGTCACTGATCCGGAGCACACATGTGAATTGGTCAGTACAACTGAGAAGTTTGAGGTCGATACCTGTATGGGCTGTATCGGAAAGTCTTTACGGATGTTTGATCTACGGCTGAAGTTGATACTCCTAACAGGAGAATGGTGTGAAAGATAGTGTGGATGGAAAATACCTGCGTTAGCTTTAGCTTGACGCACACTTAATGATACACGTGTAGCGTCACACACTTCCCCAAAATCAGCAGCCTAGGGTTTGACGACTTTCGACATTGATGCTGACCTTGATAGTTTAACCGGACTCGCTAAGCTGAAGACACCCAGTCAAGCATCCTCGCCATTTGGCACACTGTCGTGTTACGTTGCACTGCTCGTATTCGACTCTCCAGCCAGTTAGTTGGAACGCATCGACATCTTGGCACAACCATCCAAATATACTTTTCCATCCGACTACGCTACCTTGTTCTTCCTTGGTCTCGTATTCGTGGGTATTTAACAAGTCCGAATAATTAGTGATTGGTCGTTGCGTCTGTCAAGTTCTCACC
>CALYCZ020000240.1:0-14403 GCA_944470555.2 Heterobilharzia americana | reverse complement strand
CACTAGGAACCCAAGGGACTAATAATAATAATAATAAGATGTGAACATTATCTAGGTAGGTTGCTTCAGTCCCATAACTCTTGTCTTATAGGTGGTTCTTCTGTAGAGAATGTATCACGCGTAATCCATCTTGGGTAAGCATTTCTTTTTTCTCTTTATTGGTCCCTAGTATCTTACGATTTCCATGAAAATCCTTTTACATATGGAAGCTCAGACTCTCTGGCATAATTCAGCCTTTACTCTTACGTTTCATTAATTCCTGTTTTTGCCTGTACATACTTATCGCTTACCCTTATTCTTTCCTGGACTCCGGGAAAAAGACTACACTTTATTCCGTAGGATTTTGAATGCTGTTAGTCGAGTAAGTGGTCTACCACTAACCGTGCTGATAAATGCGGCTATGGATAGGCATCTGAACTCCCGTAGACAGCTGGCTAAAAAATACTTTATCTGATGACAAGCATTCTCTGCATCCTCTCCTCTCTCCGTGTCTGTCCTCTTGGAAAACAGGAAGCAAACTCTGAACTCGAAACACACACAACTACGTAGAAAAATTCAATTATACCTTATTTAGCTTGTGTATTATATAAAGAAAATCATGTTAGTCTTATCAATCAGCTTTGCAATAGTGAACAGTTATTATGACTCTGAAGTCATTGAACATTTCGAAACTCATGTTATCATTTGTTGTGTATTGCTGAACACCATAATTGTTAATATGTATTTAAGAAATGTTGTACAACGGGTAAACTGATATAATATCACAAACTGAGAATTCTGTACTGTAAACATAATTATGATTCGGAATAAAGCAAATATATTACCATTATTGAGGAGTGTCAAAGTCACACGAGGAGTGCTAGACGAGTTCGTCGATGAGGTCGTGGACTTTAGATGACTGAGGCAGCTCGTACATATGTTGTGCATCCCTAGCCAAAACTTACCTTGATGTGCAGTGTTAGCCAAAATAGGTTGAAAGAAGGATGATAGTGACCGGAGTAGTACGTGGAACCAGTCAGTGAAGTTTTCCACTGTTGTTGTGAATCTTTTTAGAGAGGTATGAACCCTTTGGCTGGGGTCTCCAAGGCCATTGGGATCAATGGTTAGAGCCTTTGGTGACATGGCTGAAAACCGGTCACAATGGTATGGAGGTATTTACTCCTTGAAATCTTCAATGGGTTGAACATTTTCAATAACCTTGATTTTCCGACTCGTTTTCTTCCCTTACACCTCTTTTTTGACGTTACTCATTTGTTACCCGTTTTCTGTTTGCTTGCTACTGTGAAGGGTGGCGACTTGAACTGATGCAATTCTGTGCGAGATTCTACGTTGATTTTGCTTGTCTGTCTGTCAAGCAACGTAATTGTTATTTTAAAGGGGGAAATTGTTTGGTGATTTTTCTCAAAAACAAATATACTTATTTTATCAAGCAAGTGCAAAGTAGAAGCATTCCTATACTGCCTTCTAAATTTTGTATACTTTATTTTTAGACTGAGCAACCAATATGAAGTTTTCAAAGATAAAACAAGTTCATGTAGATTCTCACGCCTTACTGAGATAACTGTGTTGCAAATAGTTCCAAAAACAGCGGTCCACGGTGGCGCCCAGATCGACCAGCACTGGTTGTCAGCAGTTGTAGCTGGACACCTGATGATGATTTTACGCTGGCTATTGATGCGTTGAGTATTTACGATAATGCAGCAGGGCAACTTGACTCAGGTCTACCTGATATTTTGTTTGCTGTAACAGGTAATGCATTTCACTCTATTCTGCAGGATGTTTTGCATTATTAGTAGACTGTCTCATCGAGGGAAAGATGTTCATCCAAGACGAAGGGTGGTTAAGCGAAGAATCTCTTTCCAGTGATTTCATTTTGCAAAGCTTTACAATCACAATTATATGCACTTTTCTTAAGGATGTTCACTATTTTACAGCAAATTCTTTTCTTTATTTCAGAGAATACGGTAACAGTCATGATAATATATCTTTAGTTAAAGACAATAAAGGTTGCTAGGGTTGGTGAATATAAATCAGTTTACTAGAAGTTGCGCAGCATAAAAATGCCTGAAGAATATATAATCGTCAAAAAGCATAAAAAAGTAGTTGATTTTACTTAGGAAGTGAACAGAATAGAAGGAGAGGGGCTCAAAAATCTGCGGTATCAGTCAGACTGTCCACAAACTCCACAGTTTCACAGTCACATTAGTGATCTTGTCCCAGTTTCTGACCAGGAATTCCAGCACTTCAAATCATCATCAATCACTCCCATCAGTGTCTTAACACAAATCCAAAGATTCATTTTCTTTTAACGAAACGGCATAGAGAGTTGCAACAAAGACTAGTAGCACGTCCTGACAGTGGTACAGATATAGTTCTTTTGAACCAGAAAACTTACCTCGACAAAGTGGTGAATCTATTCTCAGGTAACTGTATATTCTCAAGACCTACCAACGATATCAAACAGAACTAGGTGAAAAGCAGCTTAGCAAAGGTCTTCACGGATGAATGAGATTAACAGGTTCTATAATACTATGACTTAACGGGTTACCAAAAAGAGATAAAGTCGACCTGTTTCTTCCCTCGATTCTAAATATGTCGGTATTCCCCAACCGGCCGGTCGCAAAATGGTTTACTGAAATCTAAAACCCGTCAGGAAACAAATGTGCTCATAATCTCTCCATAATACCTTCGAGTTTGTAGACTTTATTAAGAATCTCTACGTTTCTTCCTAACTTACGTTATTTCTTGACGTCGAATCACTTTTCACCGATGTTCATTTACGAAACCATTCGCTTGTCGTGCAGATTTGGAGATGGTAAGCCTGGATATTGGAATACTTATTGCATACTTGAAGACCTACAACTGAGATTCATCCTCAATATGTAATTAACATTCAATAACATGATCTACAGACAAAAAATGGAACGCGACTGGACCTATTACTAGCAGATTATTTTATGGCAAGTATGGGGAACGCTCGACTAAAGTCAACATTCGATGGCTTCCAGCTGTATTTTATTATCATAATTTATTTGGTTGTGGCTAGCAGTGGAACGCCAACTTCTGTTAAACTACGGTTGATATTCACTAACCTTAGCAACCTTTATTGTCTTTAACTAAGGATAAATCATCTTGATTGTTACCATATCTCCTGAGCAAGAAAAGGAGTTATTGTAAAACACTGAACATTCTCCTCAAAAAAATTGTACATAAATGTGATTGCACAGCTTTGCAAATGAAGTCTTCCCTGAACTACTCTCCATTTTTTATAACTTGATGGGATTTTTCGTACACTAGTAATCATGATATTACGAGTTTGCATCACATCCATGACTTATTTAGTCAATTACACTAATCTGGAGCATTGCCTTTTATATCAAGTACTGTGTGATAGGTGAGTTTGCATATCGTAGTGAATGATCTGTACTTTTCTGGTCGAGACGTTTTACTCCCTACAAATCCACCTTTTTCATTTTAAACCAGATATCTTTAATAATAATGCGCACTAATTTCAGCTATTGTTGGGGAGGACAGATTTAGGTTTATTGCTCTTTCTGAAGCCGATTATGTGATAAATCCAACATGCATGTGGCCTTCGGTGAATACATACACAGATGGGCAACCTCTTTGTGCTCATTATGAAGGTAAAGCACTGAGGAAAAGGTAGCTTCGTGATAGGGAATTTTTTCAGATGTAACCTGTGTGATGTGCGAAACAACCTTAGTGTAAGCTGATTAAGAACCTTTTTGAATGACAGTGAGCAGCAGCTGCATGCAACGAAAATGATGTAATACATCTACAACAGGCAAATCAACAGCTGTTCTAGTTGATTAGTGGTTAGAAAAACTGTGAGAAAAGTAAACCCATGGTAACACCAAAGAAGAGAAAACTGGGACATTGCAACACTTTGAGATGCAGTTCGTTTGCAAATATATTCTAGTTCTTCACCATCCAAACTCAAACTAATTCCAACTTATTTCCTTCAGTTCTATAAAGAGGTTTGCAACTTAAACTTGCATGTTCAAGGCTCTCCCTTGGTTTGTCTCTCACTCAATAAACCGTATGGATATCAAAAATGTGAATTCATCTTATTCTGTTTCCACCTCAGTGGAGTTTTACGAACATGGTACACAAAGCTTATTTATTATCAACAACGAACTATATATCTTTCGTAATTGTTCATCTAAAAAGGTGGTGGGTAATTTGGAAGTGGTGATAGGCGATAGCTGCTACCTTGACGTGGTCGGGCTTGCATATCACAATGACTTAACGAGCTATGCTGGTGGAACACTTATTCCCTCGAGGTCCTATCGTACCAGAAAGGTTTGTTGGATAGTGGTTAGACAAAAAGCAGTTACCGTTGTAGCGTAAATCACTACACTATGGTGGGAGTCTGAGGGCGAAGTCGTACTGCTGCTAGCTGGATGGGGTGTCACAGCAGTAAGGTGTTTCCCTTGGATGACCAGCAGTGCCATGCTAATGCTGCCTTCTTAGTTGAAGGTGGGGTTAGAAAAGGTCGGCCGCAAAAATAACACACTCGACCACGCCCCGCGGTCCACCAGGTTCATTTGTCTTTTCTTTTCGATCATCCGGCCGCAAAACAACAAAAGCTCGAAACAACCAAACACAAAAGCCTACACGTGACAGGCCTCAAGCAGATGTCCAATGGGCTCTGTGGTCACACAAATCTCTTCCAGATACTTCAAGAAGAAATAGCCTTCCACGGTGTGGGCAGCCGGGAAGTGTCAAACGCCCTCACAACCCTGTCATCACTCAAGTTTATTCAGACTGCTGTCCACCTCCCTCATCATTACCTTCTAATCTTCCTTCACGTCTCTCAATTAACGATACTACATCACGTTCAATTTTCCTTAGCTCTACAGCCTTTGAAAACGATCTGGATCCACAGAACAGCATCCATGGTCTCCTTAAACCACGCTCCAAATTACATATTGGAGCCTTCAATGTCCGCACCCTCCGTCAAATTGGTTAACAAGCTTCATTAGTAAGGATTCTAGCAACTTGGGTCATGGATGTGTGCCGTGTTTGTGAGACACGCATACAGGACCCAAGTGAGGTTATCCACCCAACCTCACTCAGCCAATCCATGAAATCCACCCTTCGAGTTTCTAGATATTCGATCTTGCAAGTGTAGGTATAGTATTAAGTACTAGGGCTAATTAGTAGACTTCGTCTCAATTGATAGTCACCTTTGCGCTGTCTGGCTGAACGGCGCAGTGAGATTTAAAAGAAACAGTGAAACTCGTCGTTGTCTCTTTATAATCTGTGCTTATGCACCCACTGACTGCAGTTCAAATGAAGTGAAGGACGAGTTCTACCGAAAACTGTCTAGCCTCCTTTCGAAAGCCAAACGCTCAGACATGGTGGTTGTTGTAGGTGATTTCAATGCACAGACGGGTAGACTGAGTGAGGCAGAAAGGCACTTAGGTGGTACTTTCGGAATCGTGGCTGGACGAACAGATAATGATAATCACTTACTACAACTGTCCTCCGATAACCGCTTATTTTTAGCCAGCACCAATTTCAGACATAAGAAAAGACACTGTCTGACGTGACGTCCACCGAGCTCAACTCAGCGATGGACCACATCGTTATGGGTCATCGGTGGAAAACTGCCGCTCCTTCTGGAGTACGTGTTTGGACAGCGATCATGCGTTGGTCCGAGAACGTATATGCCTGCGTCTCAATGGACGTAGAAAAAATTTGACTGTAACCGACTCCGAAAGAGTGGCTAAAAAGAGCCAGTGGATATCAGCAGCTTCTTCCAAACTAATGGATGCACGTGAATGCATCCCTGCAGGCTCTGAGTACAATGAAGAGCGAGCGCAACTTAAAAATAAACTGACGAAAAGTCTGCGCAACGATCGTGAACAGTGGTGGGCAGCAAAGGCTAAAGAGATGGAAAAGGCAGCGGCGATCGGTAACAGTAGACAGTTATTTAGACTTATTAAGGAGACTGGGGGGAAATGGTCAACAACAGTTAGTGAGGTTATAGCGGAGAAGGACGGATCGGCGATTCACTCGCAGGGAAGGCGACTGGGACGATGGGCAGAACACTTTGAGGAACAGTTTAACTGGCCTCCAGCCACCATTGCGCTGCCCGCTATCCAGTCGGACCCTGAATGGGACATAGAGACAGGCCCCCAACACTAGAAGAAGTTGAGAAAGCGGTAGGTAGCCTGAAACGGGAAGGGCAGCAGGACCAGACGGACTACCTGCTGAGGTATACAAGAATGGTGGTAGAGTTCTCTTAGTCAGGCTAACGGAAGTGTTAGCCAGTATATGGGAATCAAATACGATCCCCTCCGACTGGTCTAAGTCACTCATCATCCCAGTCTTCAAGAAAGGCGAGAAGTCCTCTTGTGATAACCACAGAGGAATCAGCCTGACAAACATAGTGTCTAAGATCCTAAGTTCTATAATTCTCCGACGCCTGAGTGGAGCTCGGGAACAGCAAGCCCGAGAAAACCAGGCAGGCTTTAGACCTGGCCGTGGATGTATCGACCAAATATTCACACTGCGCCAGGTCCTGGAACATAGGCATGCTTACAGACGCCCGACAATAGCTGTATTTCTCGACCTGAAGGCGGCATTTGACTCCGTTGATCGAGAAGTCTTATGGCATGTCTGTCACTGAAAGGCGTGCCTAGTAAGTACATCACCTTATTGAAAGCTCTCTACTCGAACACTTGTGGGCATGTTAGAGCCTATGGTGAGTTGTCCAGGGAGCTATACTCATCAAGTGGTGTCCGTCAAGGATGCCCACTATCCCCATTCTTATTTAATTTTATCATAGATATTCTTATGGAGGTTTCCCTCTCGTCACCTAATTACAAAGACGTTGACCGGTCACAGGTGAATTTTCCTTAGATCTAGAATATGCAGATGACATAGTCCTGTTAGGTGAAGACGCTGACAAGATGCAGAGTCTTCTGAACACTTTGAGTGGGAATTTGAGAATGTTTGGGATGCGATTTTCACCACCCAAATGCAAATTTTTGCTCCAGGACTGGTCTTCAGCGGTACCGCGGTTAACAATAGAGAGTGAAGTGGTTGAGTGTGTTGACCACTTCACTTACCTGGGAAGTAGGATCAACCCGGTGGGTTAGTTGCCGATGAGATTTCTGCACGGATACAAAAGGCTCGATTGGCTTTTGCCAATTTGCGCCACCTATGGCGCCGCCGTGATATTCGTTTGTCTATTAAGGGTCGCGTGTACTGCACAGCAGTCCGCTCTGTTCTACTGTATGGCTGTGAAACATGGCCATTGAAAGTGGAAGACACAAAAAGGTTTCAGGTGTTTGACCACCGTTGCCTTCGTAGTATAGGACGTATTCCGTGGTGTCACCATGTGAGTAATGCAGAAGTTAGGTGTAGAGTTTTGGGGAGAAGAGGTAAGTCAGTCGACGAGGTTGTGAACCTTCATCGACTGAGATGGTTGGGACACGTACTACGTATGCCTAGTCACCGATTGCCTCGTCACACAATGTTGGCTGAGGTGGGTCCAGGCTGGAAAAAGGCCCGAGGTGGCCAGACTAAAACATGGCACCAATGTATGAAGTCTCTGACTGTTGGTTTAAGCCATGTAGGACGATGCAGACTAGGTGGTTGGGGTCCACGGGACAAGAGGAACCAGTGGTTGGAGACCCTAGGTGATATGGCTCAGAACCGAAGTCAGTGGCGCAGATGTATACACACATTATCCTCATCTTAACAACGCTATACCGAATCTCACTATTTTGTCACTCCTCTTTCCTTTCTTCTCGTACTTTATATTTCTTTTGACTGCATTCACTTATCTTCATCCTTCACCTCACTACCTTTCTACTTGATGAACTGACGTGAGGTGTGGCAACTCGGACCGTTACGCAGTAATGCCTGGTCCTATGTTGATAATGATGATGATGATAGGCAAAAAATCAACCTTCGTACTTCAATGATATTGTATAAATGTATTTCTATTACAAATTGTCAACCAACGGCCCTGTCTACTCAGTAGTTTCAGGTCAAACTTCGGTCCGGAAAACTATTAAGTTGTACTCCTGATGTTTTCCGTAATAGCAGACAACCGTCTGAGAGCAGTATCCCAGCTATACATTAAACGACTAGTTTTGCTACTGAATGATTTACTCATTCATACGTCGTTTTTGTACTTTGCAAGTAAGCAAATCGATAAAATGACATTGTACATAGTATTTCTAAACCTGCACTGCATTACTTATAAACTCAGTCTAGATTATTAAAATACTCCTCATTTGACTTCTGATCTATAGTACATAATTAAAGCACTTTTGTGTTTATAATCATTTCGGTAAGACTGTTTCTCTTTCTTTTTACTGCGAAAAAAATAACTGTTCTCTTATTTAACCATCGAGTTCTGAAGCTTTACCTTGTCTATTTATCATGACTAACTTAAGTCCTCTTGGGTACAGAGTGCCTGTTGAATTTCCTAGATATTCTAAACAACATTGGTTGGAAGTAATGACTAACTGTTGCACATAATGACTGAGTTATTGCTGCATTTTATTAGTATAGTTTGAAATTGATGCAGTACTGTATAGTTAGTTAAAAATTCTGTCAAGATTTTTTCAATGCAAAATGTTTTCACTCAAGTAAACCAATGTGACGATTTTACTTGCTGTTTTTCTACTTCTTCAGGTCGTGTCCATTGAAAAGTCACTACGCAAAGCTGGTACATGAACAAAACTGGAAGCATGTAGAAGTTATCATGCCATGGCTTGAATGGTCAGATTATCCTATTTTCCTTGGTTGTGCTGATTTGGGAATAAGCATACATCGAAGTTCTTCGGGACTAGACTTGCCAATGAAAGTGAGTATGAACAGTCATATATGTGCATGCCCAAATGTGGTATATGATTAAGATCGTTGTTCACGTTATTTTTCAGAATAAATCGTATGTATTATGAGCAAATTGTAAACTAGTAACAAATATCAGGTTTTTGTGTGTCAAATACTCTGAAATGATACGATGGTAGGAAATTCTTCAGCTTGTAGGTCAGGTGACAAATCGCCCAGTGCGACAACTAGTTTTCCCGACTGATAGCTGCTACCTTGGCGTGGTGGTCACGCTTGCACATCACAATGACTTAACGAGCTATGCTGGTGGAACACTTATTCCCTCGAGGTCCTATCGTACCAGAAAGGTTTGTTGGATAGTGGTTAGACAAAAAGCAGTTACCGTTGTAGCGTAAATCACTACACTATGGTGGGAGTCTGAGGGCGAAGTCGTACTGCTGCTAGCTGGATGGGGTGTCACAGCAGTAAGGTGTTTCCCTTGGATGACCAGCAGTGCCATGCTAATGCTGCCTTCTTAGTTGAAGGTGGGGTTAGAAAAGGTCGGCCGCAAAAATAACACACTCGACCACGCCCCGCGGTCCACCAGGTTCATTTGTCTTTTCTTTTCGATCATCCGGCCGCAAAACAACAAAAGCTCGAAACAACCAAACACAAAAGCCTACACGTGACAGGCCTCAAGCAGATGTCCAATGGGCTCTGTGGTCACACAAATCTCTTCCAGATACTTCAAGAAGAAATAGCCTTCCACGGTGTGGGCAGCCGGGAAGTGTCAAACGCCCTCACAACCCTGTCATCACTCAAGTTTATTCAGACTGCTGTCCACCTCCCTCATCATTACCTTCTAATCTTCCTTCACGTCTCTCAATTAACGATACTACATCACGTTCAATTTTCCTTAGCTCTACAGCCTTTGAAAACGATCTGGATCCACAGAACAGCATCCATGGTCTCCTTAAACCACGCTCCAAATTACATATTGGAGCCTTCAATGTCCGCACCCTCCGTCAAATTGGTTAACAAGCTTCATTAGTAAGGATTCTAGCAACTTGGGTCATGGATGTGTGCCGTGTTTGTGAGACACGCATACAGGACCCAAGTGAGGTTATCCACCCAACCTCACTCAGCCAATCCATGAAATCCACCCTTCGAGTTTCTAGATATTCGATCTTGCAAGTGTAGGTATAGTATTAAGTACTAGGGCTAATTAGTAGACTTCGTCTCAATTGATAGTCACCTTTGCGCTGTCTGGCTGAACGGCGCAGTGAGATTTAAAAGAAACAGTGAAACTCGTCGTTGTCTCTTTATAATCTGTGCTTATGCACCCACTGACTGCAGTTCAAATGAAGTGAAGGACGAGTTCTACCGAAAACTGTCTAGCCTCCTTTCGAAAGCCAAACGCTCAGACATGGTGGTTGTTGTAGGTGATTTCAATGCACAGACGGGTAGACTGAGTGAGGCAGAAAGGCACTTAGGTGGTACTTTCGGAATCGTGGCTGGACGAACAGATAATGATAATCACTTACTACAACTGTCCTCCGATAACCGCTTATTTTTAGCCAGCACCAATTTCAGACATAAGAAAAGACACTGTCTGACGTGACGTCCACCGAGCTCAACTCAGCGATGGACCACATCGTTATGGGTCATCGGTGGAAAACTGCCGCTCCTTCTGGAGTACGTGTTTGGACAGCGATCATGCGTTGGTCCGAGAACGTATATGCCTGCGTCTCAATGGACGTAGAAAAAATTTGACTGTAACCGACTCCGAAAGAGTGGCTAAAAAGAGCCAGTGGATATCAGCAGCTTCTTCTAAACTGATGGATGCACATGAACGCATTCCTGCGGGCTCTAAGTACAATGAAGAGGGAGCACAACTTAAAAGTAGACTGAGGAAAAGTCTACGCAACGACTGCGAACAGTGGTGGGCAGTGAAGGCTGAAGAGATGAGAAAGGCGGCGGCCATTGGTAACTGTAGACAGTTATTTAGACTTATTAAGGAGACTGGGGGGAAATGGTCAACAACAGTTAGTGAGGTTATAGCGGAGAAGGACGGATCTGCGATTCACTCGCAGGGAAGACGACTGGAACGATGGGCAGAACACTTTGAGGAACAGTTTAACTGGCCTCCAGCCACCATTGCGCTGCCCGCTATCCAGTCGGACCCTGAATGGGACATAGAGACAGGCCCCCAACACTAGAAGAAGTTGAGAAAGCGGTAGGTAGCCTGAAACGGGAAGGGCAGCAGGACCAGACGGACTACCTGCTGAGGTATACAAGAATGGTGGTAGAGTTCTCTTAGTCAGGCTAACGGAAGTGTTAGCCAGTATATGGGAATCAAATACGATCCCCTCCGACTGGTCTAAGTCACTCATCATCCCAGTCTTCAAGAAAGGCGAGAAGTCCTCTTGTGATAACCACAGAGGAATCAGCCTGACAAACATAGTGTCTAAGATCCTAAGTTCTATAATTCTCCGACGCCTGAGTGGAGCTCGGGAACAGCAAGCCCGAGAAAACCAGGCAGGCTTTAGACCTGGCCGTGGATGTATCGACCAAATATTCACACTGCGCCAGGTCCTGGAACATAGGCATGCTTACAGACGCCCGACAATAGCTGTATTTCTCGACCTGAAGGCGGCATTTGACTCCGTTGATCGAGAAGTCTTATGGCATGTCTGTCACTGAAAGGCGTGCCTAGTAAGTACATCACCTTATTGAAAGCTCTCTACTCGAACACTTGTGGGCATGTTAGAGCCTATGGTGAGTTGTCCGGGAAGCTATACTCATCAAGTGGTGTCCGTCAAGGATCCCCACTCTCCCCATTCTTATTTAATTTTATCATAGATATTCTTATGGAGGTTTCCCTCTCGTCACCTGATTACACAGACGTTGACCTAGTCACAGGTGAATTTTCGTTAGATCTAGAATATGCAGATGACATAGTCCTGTTAGGTGAAGACGCTGACAAGATGCAGAGTCTTCTGAACACTTTGAGTGGCAATTCGAGAATGTTTGGGATGCGTTTCTCACCACCCAAATGTAAATTGTCGCTCCACGATTGGTCTTCAACACTGCCTCGGCTAACAATAGAGTGTTTAGTGGTTGAGAGTGTTGACCACTTCACTTACCCGGGAAGTAGGATCAGTCCTGTGGGTCAGTAGCCGATGAATTCTCTGGAGGAGTGCAAGAAGCTCGGTTGGCTATCGCCAACTTACGCCGCCGTGATACCCGACTATCTATGAAGGGTCGCGCGTACTGCACAGCAGTCCACTCTGTTTTACTATATGGCTGTGAAACATGGGCATTGAAGGTGGGAGACATGAGAAGGCTTCAAGTGTTTGACTACCGTCGCCTTCGTAGTATAGGCCGTATTCCGTGGTGTCACCACGTGAGTAACGCAGAAGTCAGGTGTAGAGTTTTGGGGAGAAGAGGTAAGTTAGTTGATACAGTTGTGAACCTTCATCGACTGAGATAGTTGGGACATGTGTTATGTATGCCTAGTCGTCGTCTGCCTAGTCACACAATGTTGGCCGAAGTAAGTCCAGGCTGGAAAAATACCCGAGGTGGCCAGACTAAAACATGGCACCAATGTATGAAGTCTTTGGCTGTTAGTTTTAGCCATGTGGGGCGATGCAGACTAGCCGGTTGGGGTCTGCAGGACAAGAGGAACCAGTGGTTGAAGACTCTAGGAGATATGGCTGAGAACCGATGTCAGTGGCCCAGATGTGTAAACACGTTATCCTCATCTCAACGCTGTGCCGAATCTCACCGTTTTCTCATTCTTCCTTCCTCTCTTTTGTTACTTTATATTTCTTCTGACTGAATTTTCTTTTCTTCATCTTCCACTTCACTGCCTTTTCACTGGACGTACTGATATGAGCTGTGGCAACTCGGACCACTACGGAATAGTGCCTGGTCCTACGTTGATTTGGATGGATAACTAGTTTCTTTTTTCAAACGGTACCTCAGGTGATTGAGAATAAATAGCAGTCTAACCCTGAAAATTAAAGTCTTAATCTAATATTCCAAATAATAACAAATGTATAGCTCTGTTCTTTGTCTATATTTCCTTCCGGTTGTTCATGTTGTAGGTGGTTGATTTGTTCGGTGTCAACGTACCTGTATTGGCGCTCGGTTATCCAACACTCGATGAATTAATGAAGGGAAACAGTTATGGCTTGTGTTTTGAAACATCTCATCAACTAGCAGAACAGATGTGCAACTTATTAAAACCTTCCCAAATTCGCATTGATGAAAATGTAGAAGAATCCAGTCGGTTTCTATCTGTTGGATCTGAAAAGCTCTTCGAATTCCGAAAATCTATTAAACGAAGAAACAACAGCATAGACGGGTATTTACCTACTGGAAAACCACCGTATTTCCAGTCCTTGAAAACGTCACAACTAACTCATGTGAAAATAAAACACATTAACCAGGAGCTTTAGGTAGATAACGCAAACGATGTATGAATTGTGATACTAAACAAAAATCTTTTTATGGATATTCAAGATTTTTTGAAATTCGATGATGGGATCGTATTTGGACACTGGATACAAAGTTCCACACAGGTTGTTTGCGAAGCCACTTGAGTACATATCCTGCCACCGTTAAATTCATGACTCGATTACTCTCCCTTATGTATGTGTCCACACATACATGTAAACCAGTTAGTACAACGGGATGTGACATAATCGCTCATGCAGTGTTTAGGTTTGTGTTGCTAAGCTTGGCTGCATAACACTGTTTCCTTATGATGAATGTTCAAATCTTCTTCTGTCCACAAAATCTCAGGTGGGCAATTTCAGGGGAAAGCTACGCGAATTAGTTGAAATGCATGTTCATGCTACACGGATATTGTTGGATAATCTGTCTTACCTACTACATTAAATTCAACTTTTCCTGTTGTCATAAGCAAACAAAAAGAAGAGGGAATTTCTCCAAAACTTGTACTAATAACATTTACGCAAACAATTCTAGTTGATCCAGAGAAAATGAGATTCATTTGTCCTTTCAATTGATGAGAAAGAAGCACATATTCTTGGATGAAATTTTTCACTGTCACACATGATACCGATGCTAAGTTTGATAATCCTTATGATGAGTTCAGTCCTCTCCTAACTGCGTCCGAAAATCAAGTCGAATTTCTAAAAGAATTATGAAGTAGGTCTCACATAATCATCCTCAAACTAGATGAGCGATCTGGTGTAGTTATGACAAATACATGTGACTATAAGGCTAAGTGTCATCCATTCTCACTGATGATGTCTCATTCGGAGAGGTTAAAACATGTAAAGTAAAACTAACCTTAAACTTAATGGAACTCTTGAAAATGAATTTTATTAGTAAGGAGGGATTCAATTCATTGAAATCCTTGCGAGCTAAACCTCTGAATTGATATGGATTACCCAAGATTCATAAAACCAACAACCCGCTACAACTTCTATGTGCTGCTCCTGCACTCATAAACTGACGGGGACGTTAAGTTCGATTCGGAATGAATTCTGTTGGATTTCACTGGAAAGCACTTTCGAACTTGTTCAGCATCTTATAAAAACGACAAACAAAAGC
>CALYCZ020000239.1:0-20278 GCA_944470555.2 Heterobilharzia americana | reverse complement strand
GTCCTCGGAAATCTTTTGAACTTGGCTCCTCGACAACCCACAAGCTCTCATTCCTTCCGCACACCATCTCCTCCATGTCACCCTCACCTCGAACGCCCAACTCGTCGTCTCCCATCTGGATTCCACTCGACCACCTGGCCTGCCCCTTGATGTCCCCAATCGGCTTTCTCAGTGTATGCCCAATCCATCTCCACTTTCTTCCAAATACTTGTTGGGCAATGGGTTCTTAGTTGGTTCGTTGCCCGGCCAGAGTTCCTTGTCGCTTATTCTTATTATTCCAGCCATCTGATCTTCAGTATCGAATGAGTGTAGGTGGCAGTTATTGATGAATGCCTGTATTTGTTGGAAGTGCTTTTCTTGACGTGCCAAGTTTCTGAACTATAAAGCAGCACTGACTCGACCTTGGTGTTGAAAATCCGGATCTTGTTCCACATGCTGAGTGCGGAAGATCTCAACACTGGTTTCAGATTAATGAACGCCTATCTTGCTGTCTTTCTGCTTCTGGTTTTGACATCCTCGTCTGGGCCGCCTGTAGTTGAAATGATGCTGCTTTGCCTAGGTAGGCGAAAGAAGCTACTTCCTTCAGATTTCTCCCATTGATGGTGATTGGAGCTTGTTGCTGTTGTTGTTGTTGTTGTTGATGCTATTGTTGGTTGGGTATCTTCATCACCTCCGTCTTCTCTACATTCACTTGAAGTCCCGTCTCCCTTCGCTGCCTCGCCTCTTCTGTCAACTTGTTACTTTTCGCCTGTAGATCTTCACGCTTATGTGACACTAGACACAAGTCATCAGCGAAATCCAAATCTTCTACGATCTCTTCCTCCGTCCAGCGTATCCCCCTCTTCTCACTCCTCACGGTCCATTGCATGACCCAGTCCACCACAATCACGAATATCATCGGTGATAGTAGACAGACTTGTTTTACTCCTCACTGTCTTCACTTCAAAAGCATCACTGAGCTGAGCTTTCCATTGTGAATTACTTGGCATGTGGCGTCTTCATATAGTTGTTGAATGAGGCTGATAAAGGTTTGTGGTATTCCGTAGTGTTGAAGTAACTGCCAAATTACTTGTCGGTCAACGCTGTCAAAGGCCTTTTCAAAGTCGATGAAGTTAAGGTTGCGTTGAGTTGACTGCCATTCTATGATATGCTCTGTTCTATGATGATGCGTACGTAGCGTAGCACTGCAATTTGATCCGCACATGATTTGTTCTTCCTGAATCCAGCCAGCCAGCTAGCCTGTTCCGGTCGTAATTTTGAATCCAGAGCATCCTTTAATGTCTCCAGGATGATGTGCTTTAATATTTTGCTTTGAGTGGACAGCAGCATGATTCCGCGCCAGTTCTTGCAAGGACTTAGGTCGCCCTTATTCGGGAGTTTGACAAGGTAGCCCTTCTTCTAATCTATTGGCAGGTACCTTCCCTTCCTTCCAGACTATTCGCAGTAGTGGTGTGAGCATGTCCGCCACTGTTGTCTCTGCGTCTGTTCTCAGTGCTTCTGGCAGGATTCCATCTGGCTCCGCTGCTTTCTCGCATTTCAGTAGCTTTATGGCCCTTAGGACTTCGACTTTCGTCGGAGGGCTTGTGTTCACTTGTAGTTCTTCGGCTGGGCTGCTGGTGGTATTTCTGGACGAAATGCAGGTGGTGGTCGACTCAAGAGCTTTTCGAAGTGGTCGGCCCATCGTTTCCTTTGTTTCTCTTCTTTCGTAAGCAAATTTCCGTCATCATCTCTTATCCGTTTCATCTGTGTTGATATCTCCCCTCCCAGATAGTAACCTGGTAATTTGATACAATGTTGTCAGGTCTCCATCTCTCCTACCTACAGCCTGTTCTGCTTCACTTGCCAGTGTGTCGCAGAAGTGTCTTTTGTCTTTGCGCGCACTCTTCTTCACTTCTTTGTCCAGTGTTTTACACGTTGCACTCAGTTCCTCTTCTCGTCGTTCATCCTTGCACTGAACCGGTTTATCTTCTGCTTCACCATCCTCCTCTACTCTGTCAGCTTCCATGTGTCCATCGAGATCCATTCCATATCTTCCTTTCTAATACGGTTATGCAGGTTTCTTTTCACATAGCTTGCAAAGAGTTCCAGTGCTCATCCACACGGGTTTCTTCAGAAATGTTCCTCGATATCTCCCATTTCGTCTTGATGGCTGACGTGGAGATTTTCCTCGTAGTTTCGTCCCTCAGTTGCTGAGTGTTTAACTCGAACTGTGGTCTATCACCAACTTCCTTGAAAGCTAACAACTTCATTTTAAAGGTAGGTTCCTTGCACTAGATAGTGAGTGGTGTCAACCTACATCTGCTCCTCTTCGTAGTTTGATCTTGTGTCCAGTGGGCTGCGTCTCCACTTCTCCACATTCAGATGAAGTCGATCTGATTTTCAGTGTGTCCTGGTGTCTGGTGAAATTCATGTCGCTCGCTTTGTGGATATCCTTGTGCTTGAACACAGTGCCTCACTGCAATCACTAAATCGTTGAATGCACAGAATTCTGCAAACGATTCTCCGTTCTCCTTCATTTCAACTGGCGCTTGTCGGGCCATGGTTAGTTCTCTTCTAGTGTTATCCGCTCCCAGTTGGCATTCATGTCACCCCACCCATTAGAATTTTGATGTCTCCATATACAGTCTTGTCCAGTGTTGATTGCAGTTGTCCGTAGAATTCCTCCTCCTTCTCTTCACCTGTACTATTTGTAGGTGCGTAGCATTGTATGATTGTGACCTTCCTTCCTGTTGAGTTGAACCTAGCTATCATGATCCCGATGCTGGAGGAGATTGGTTCCGACTGCATGAGGGTCTTCGATGCCTTCGAGGGGACATCATGATAGTCACTCCAATACTCAGTGTGCTCGTAATTGTCGTCTAGGTGACCGGAGTAGATTATTGATTCTCCAGTTGACATTTTGGAGAGTCCACTTCCATTCCATCTGCTCTCGCAAATTCCTAGCACCTCAGTGCTATACCTTCCCATCTCCTTTGCAATCTGGGCGACCTTGCTATGTTCAAACATAGTGCGGACATTCTGTGTCCCCATTCTTACAATCCATAACATCGAGACAAGAGAAGATAGATCGGCCAATTGGCTTCCTCAAGGCTTTCACCAACCGGAGTCATTTTGTCTCTCCGGTTCCAGCGAGGAATGATTCTGTTTTTATTTTTTACATTTTGTTTGTGCTTTGAAGTTTCTGTAGTGGTTGGATTGATTTTACGGGGTAGGGTTGCTAGCTCTATGCCCAACGTTTTCTCCTCACCCGGGCTTCTGACCAGCTAGTAACTGGTGAACTAGTTAACCATCTAATTTCACCTTTTTTCTAGGCGCCCAATATTTGTAATACTATTCGGTCAAGTTTGATTATGGTTCATATAAACTAGTGATTATAGTTTTATTGTCTTAAAATGCACATATTCTTGTTAATAAATATAAGTAAAAGCAGCATCAAGCCATTCGCAAAATTACACTGTCTGCCAAAACAGTTTAAAACATGTCGATAAATTTAAAACCAATAGCCTGTTGGATAATATTCAAGCTCCAGAATCAATGAGTCCTGGATGCAAGCATTTGAAGGACATCAACTCATCGGTATAGATATTTTTAAATAGTGGGAAGTAAGCAGTAGGATGCGTATTTCCTGAACTCCACATTTTAAACGCAAACGGTCACAATATGGATACAATCTGGGGCAATTTAGGAAAGCAATGTAAAGCGCTCCTACGCTTACAGAAGTTGACCTATGTATATAGGTCACATAACTTCTGTAGTTTTGGTCACTTGTAGAGATTTTGAGTGACTGGCATGAAACTCTTGTTTAAAAAGGGATTGAAGAAAATAAAAAGAAATAAAGAGCGGTAACTGGTCATGCTAACAGCAGAATATTATAAACTTCATTATCTTTTGTCGGCTTTCCTTAGTTCGTCAATCATTACCTCAATCTATTTTGTTCCCCCTATTTGGTTGATCCCGTGTCAGACGCAACTTCACATTTGTTCCCAATGAATAACTGTTCTTACCGTTGTTGTGGTCGCCTGATTAGGGTGTGAGTCATTTAAGACGGTAGCTGTGGACAGTAGAGTCACTCAGTGTTACTTACTTCAGTGACTATAATGAAGTTTTCGAACAAAATTGTGATCACCGTTAACAGCGGCATACGGCCAATAGTTATTAATCTGGAAATCAATTTAACTGTTATGTGTCTAGAATCGTAGTGTTATAAATCGATGTTCCATAGTTACTTTACTTTTGGTAGACGGAAACAATTACTTGTGCGTGTTTCTCTTCACTTGTTTTTGTGCTATTTGTAAATTTTCTGTTAATTTGCTCAATCTTTCTTCCAGTTGTAGTTTGATTAACTTGGTTTCACTCAGCTCTTTCTCTACTTCATGTAGACGTGCTTGAATAGCCATATTTGAATTTCTACAGGATTCTAACTGAGTTTCAAGTTCTTGAGACTGTAAGTTAATAAACAAACATTTAGTACTTGACGATTTCCACATCATGTTTCAATAATAATGTTTATCATTGGATACTGTCAGTTGATCAAAGCACCTAAAAGTAACATGCAACTTCATTTGTGCACTAAAGAAGTGAGATATACACCCTGAAGAGCCCTTGATTAATTCAACAGACTGAAATGTATGAGACTCACTTTTAAGAGAACTCATGTGCAAATAAACATCCTATTAATATTCTTCCGGGGAGCATAGTTTTGCTGTTATCAATAATCAGTGAAAAAAAATTATGTCAGTCATTTTAAGGAAAAATGTTGTTTGTCCTCATCAGAAAAAAAGTGTTAGTAATTGCGAAAGCTGAGGATTTTGTGCAGCAGTAAGTGGGTTCAAACTTTAGACAGCGAAACTGGGGGATAACACTTACACTGTACATTGTAAAGAATCTTATCACACATTATTTTTCTGAATATTTTAACAGAAAAGAACTTGTAGTCAGACCTGGTAAAGACATTCCAAAGGTGATAAGCATCTAGTGTTGTGATGAACAAATGAGATTACCAAACAAGATTTCATTCCTTCTTATTAATGCAAGTAAATTCATAGTGGATGGTCTGAGAAAATGTGGAAGTATATGGAAGGACTTAGCATCGTTCAAGACCATATCCTTTTAAAAGCAAACATCAAAAAATAACCATTTGTCGTTCTTGGATATCCCACCAGGTAGTAAGTTAAGAGGTCGAATAAATGATCTATTTACGGAAATCTGACTTCAAAAAGATTGTGTGGGGAAGGCTACTTATAAGGTTGTATGTTAGTAGTTTATATAGCAGAGTTGGAATATACAAGAAATGAGAACGACCACTTAGCGAAGATTTCAAAGGAAATAAGATAGTATACTGAGTGCAAACATAATGGGGAAGAACATTACACAATGAGGTGTCAGAAAGAAGACTTTAAATTCATCGCATGATTAGTTCTTTTGTCAGTAACAGTTATATTTCCTCAACAAATACTTTTTGTTTTTCCACTAGACTTCTCTCAACTAGTGTTTAAGTCTTTATGATTCTCGTCCAACACAATATAAACCAAGTGGTATGGAGTGACTATTTAGATGAATCCAACATATCCATGAAGTGTACATTAGGTGATGAAATCAAACTACTAAGTACAACACTAAAAGACAACTTATTTTTATTGAATTAGAAACCGAATAAATCGAAACTTTATCTGCATTTTCTTTTAAAGAAAAGGTTTTAGCATGATTTTGAAATGCAGATTAAAGTCTGTCGTCAGCAAAATGTATTATGCGACTAGTCTTATCACAGTTGAAAAAAACCACCACCACAAGCCACATCACCATATAAAAGACTGCAGCGTATCTCACTCCTTTAATCATTTACACTTTGGACTAATCGAGATATCCAGTTGAGGGTGATGAAGCACCTACCTAAATGACTGAAAATGCCCTTTGCATAGCAGTTTGTCATGGGTGTGCATTCAAATGTTTTCCAGCGCTGGCTGCACTCATATTTAAGCCCTCGTTGTCTGTTTGAAAACAATTTATTATTGCGTCAAACATACCCTGGTAACATACTTTATCTTATAACCAACGTTGCTTCCAAAACCTACTATTCTCAATTTTTCCGTTATCATAACTGTTCTGGTTAGTACAATTTATTGATACTGACACTATTACGCAAGAGGTGGCTGTCATGCCACGGTGGATTGCACTGTGGTATTTGAGCCGATAGGTGTTGGATTTTACTTTTACTGAGAACAAAATATCTCATTGAGGTGCAGGTACATCTAGCTGATGACCCCGAAGCAAGACGAAATGCGTGTCCTGGACTTAGTTGCTAGTCACCACCAAACAGATCACAGCATGTTCGGGTTATTGTAGGTTGACTCCCCATTTCATTTCCCTATCCTGCCTAACTTACATCTCAAATACTACTCTAATAACTTCTGACTTGGCCTATTAAGTGGTCTTATTGTAATTACTCTTGTCATTATCAAAAGAAGATTAAGAACAGAAAATCTGTCACTCGCACAGTTACGTCGAAGAATTTAACTCACAAAACAGTTACATAGAAACGAGAATTATTGGTGAAAGACAGTATTAGTTAGCCTTAAGATGAGCTGAATCAAGAACTTTGCTGAGTCTCATTAAGTAGAGTAGGATTTTGCCTCCCAAAATTGTACAGTCTTGCACTTCATAAATAATTATCACTCATTAGATTTGGAATAGATTCTTGAATAAGGGGATGTATAGGTCTATTTTATCAAAATTATCAGAGAACACGACTCAAGATGTAAATATACCACATTAATATCTAGTATCCTTCTGCTCAGTTACACTTAACTTCAAACCTAATGTGACCTCCATATATATGGTCCGAGTTATAAAACAATTCGTTGCTATCCAACTTCTTTCAGTAGTATTCCGAACATCTCTGATCATTTCTACAAACGAGAAAGTTTTGAATTAGTGAAAACCTAAACTTATCATAAATGAAAAGTTTCGAGCACAGTTAAACACTCACTCAAGTTATTAGATCAACCAAGTTAGTGATATAGGCCCTGCATTTGTGGACAATGAATGAGAGCAGATTGTAAATCAGCTTCCGTAAGGGCTAACCAAAACAGCTGTATTCATTTATATGTGACTTTCATATAAGGCTTTCTAAAGACCGTAGGATGACTAGTCTCCTGACTAATCAAAAATGTTGAACACTAGTACTCCAAATTCATGATTATGACAAGTTTCAAACTTTGGAGGACTTGTTAGTTTGCTAATTTACAAACTTGCACACTTAGCTTCAGGGACGTACTTTGATGGTCACGTATGCTAGGCTTATATTTAAGCAATAAACTTTTTGTTGTGGTTGATATGATATGCATCTGCCTCTAAATGTCATCTCATCCCGTTGACGTTTTTAAATGATAAGAAATGACAGAGACTGATTGTTTCAACGCAGATCAATAATTTTAACGTCTTTGTTGAACAATATGTGTGTAAGTAAATTTGTAGCGAAAGTAATTTCATGCATGTGAAGTGAATGATTAACCAAAATCATTTTCTTTCGGGTATAAAGTAAATTGCATAAAATTTCACTGTGTAGGAGAAACACTCATGGTATCCAAAAGTTTTTGGAACTTAAGAAGGAACTTTTTAATACAGACACTACTAGAAATGAAACTGAAAGCTGACGTAATATATTATTCTATATTGACAAATTAACTTACATAGAAGTGATTCTCTGATTCAGCTGTACAGAGTGACCAGAAAATACTTTTGACCTAACTCATTAGTGCATGAACTACGTTTAAGCGATAACTCATCTAAGGTATATTGGAAAACACCCCGTAACAGCTTAAGCATCATCTCTCCCCCTCTATAAGTATTGCTTTTGCCGAAACGAAATAATAGTGTCTATAAATAATGACTGTATGGACTGGTTAGAACTAATTAACCTGTAAAAAGCGTTTAGATTTATCTCATACGAATGAAGAACACTTTTCCACCTGCAAAATATAAGCTACATGTGTTTTCACAGCTACATCGGTTTATTCATTATCTGACGCCACTGAAATCTTAGTCAAGGTATTGACTCATGCCTGTACATTCTCTGTTAACTCATCTTCCTCATATAAATTTAAGTATTGCTGACTTTCTTCTTTCACCACTTCCTTGATACGTGACATCATTCCAGGTTGCTCTGCCAGTTGTTTAAAGAATAGACAATCAGCCTGAAGTTGTGAATTAATTAGTATTAATAGTAAAAAAAAGCTAAAGTATGAAAATGTTTTTATCGCAGAATATTGATTCAGTCAAAACATATTTTAGAAAATTAAGTGTTTTCTGAAAGCAACAGCAGCTCTGCCATTTCTTCACAAGCCAAAGTAGTAGGATTTCGTAAACAAATAGAACTGGTAAATTAAATAGTATATAGAGGTCATCTTGCTTTTAATCACATAAGGTTATAATAGCGACTGATGAGTTCAGTGCTCCAGGTCAACAACAGAAAGTAACAATATATGACGAAATCAAACTTATGCGGTATTTATATTGTAGTCAGTTTAGTGACAATGAATTGAATGAAAAAGCTATCTTACATTAGCAACTGCTGTTTTGCTAGCCATTTCGGCTGCTGATTTATGCACATTGGTTTTGCTCTACTTCAACTCTTAAACGTTGAAGTGACTTCTCTAACTGTTCTTCGTTACGTGATCGTTTCACTATTTCTTCCCTTGCTTTTATTAGCATTGTACGACTTGATGCTAGTTCATTTTGTAATAATTCTAAAGATTTACGATTATGTGTTAGCTGTTCCTGTAATGAAAAAAGTTTGAAAATAAAATAAACTAGGAAAACAGGCCTGAGTGTTGCTTTCTAAAAGCCTAATAATAAGGATTCAGGTAAGTCAGAGATTGTAAAAGGGAGTAAAAGATTTTTAAAATCGAGTAACATTCAGTGAATCAAAACCTACTTCAGGTATTCAGTTGAATTCGCAAGATTCATCCAAATACTAGGAGCTTGAGATAGTGAACCTGAGTATAGTTATTTCACTAACCTTGAAATACCTATACTTCTTTTTTATATTTAGGATTTTTCATGTCTTTTATGAAGTATTGTCCAAAGTTTTGATTTTATACAGTCAAAATATTAGAAATATTTACTTTACTTGAACCAACAATGACCAACTTGGTGAAAAGCCGAAATTTCAACAGATTTCCAGAACTTAACCTTACTCTAAGCTTCTGTTACAAAGTTAGTTGTTTTTTTTATAAACCTGTGTCTTTTAAGTCAGTTATTGAACTGATCACAACAGATCTATTTCGAATAACGTTTGTACCATATTTAAGTATACATATACTAGGATTACTCCTCTTTGATACTTCCTAGTCACAGTCTTTACTTTTAGAGCGGTCTCGTGTTTCTACAGCTATACATTCATTTCAACATCTCATAAATATCATGAAGGAATTTTAAAATATCGAAATTTCATAAACACCCACTTCCTACATTACAACAAGTTAGGTAATTAAAAATTATGATAAAAGCAATTGAAGCTATCCTTCAGGTTGTCGCTTAACTTAAATGCAGACATAATGAAATCCATATACTTGAACAACCTAACGATTTCAATTTATTCAGAAATTTTAATTCGAATTCACTTATTTCTAGAACTAAAATGAGGTAAAACTATAGTCGCTTTACCAATTGTCAGGCTTTACCAGAAATCATATTGCGGTTGAAACCAGAAAGATTGTAATGTTTACAGTTGTACCAACGCAAGTGCACAGATAGACAAAACCCTCCATTCAGTTACTCACTGCAAAAGAAATCAGAGTTACTAAAAAATAAACAAGCGGATATGCCAAAGAAGGTGGGTTAAAGGACAATTTTATACCAGTGCGTAGCATGGAACAGTTTACTTGGTAGTTAGCGGTGGAATCCAGGACAAGCGTTTCGTTTTGTTTTTGAAACTCGTCAGCTGGAAGCACCTTTATCCTGGAGAGTGGTGGCGTTCCAGCTAAAACCCAAGCCCAGTACACATTGCTTTAGATGCCAAAGCAATAAGGACCAAAATAACAAAGGCAGATTACAAGTATCAATAAATAATAACCGGTACCCGTTGTACTAGAGGTGGCTGTCGTGCTGCAGTGAATTAATAGATGACTCTTTGGCATTTGAAGCGATATGTACTGTGTTTGAGTCACGGCGAGAACGACCTCTTTCTCTAGCGTGGCGATACATCCAGCTGGCGATCCTCAGATAAGACCAAAGGTTAGTCCTGGATTCAACAACTTACCGCCAAGTAAACTATGAGTTAATGAATGTTCGAACAGTACTGAGGAATTCGTACAGAAGTATATCTGGAAAAAGAAGTCGATCAATTCGCACTAGTATGACAATGAGAAATCACAAGTATCAATGAGTAACTATTCACAGGAATTTTTAGGGAAGCTGTGGAGTAGCATTCACTTCTAAATGTATCCTGTAATAGCACTCTTCAATGATGCCCTCGAAAAATTCATCACCAAATCGGGTCGTTTTTCATTGTTTGTAAGCACATATTTCTAGATTCCATGCTCTTAAAGTATGAGTGTGAAGAAACCAACTTTATCAAATAGCTTTCTTATTTATGATGCATCTCCTCGTTTATTATACTTAAGAGTACAAAACTGGGGAAATAAGAGTAAAAACAAACTACTTATTTTAGATACAATTCGTCATTCACCAACACCGTTCTGACATTTTAATGTTTATTGCATAGTCTGTACTGGTCAAACATATAAGCAATACTTTGAGATGAAGGCAGATAATGAAACCTTGGCTACTAGAAGGGTTAAAGTAATGGTATTCAAACTGTCGTATTTATTTTGGGGAAACTGAAAATTACTCAATAGAAAGATAATTTGTTGACTTAAAGAAATTAAAAACGTTATTTTTTCCATTCAAGTGATTGAATTTCTTCCCAGCTTATGGTTAATATAAAGCCTATACTGTTATCAATGTTGTTTTAAAGTTTTAAAGAGAACGGACGGCTCATTGTATTTAACAGCCAATATGCCATCTTTATCTCTGTAGATATACTTCATCAATTTAACATTTCCATATGAATCTTTTATATAGTTTACACTTGTATACATAGTTTTATAGCTCTTATAGTCAATAACTAACCTTTGTTTTTGAATTAACTGTCGCACACTTATCTTTCTAGGTCTAGAAATTAAAGGAAATATATTAAGTTCAATAATAAAGTAGAAAGAAGGGCCTGAGAAATATGAATTACCTTAGCTTGATTTAAATCCAGTGATAATATTTCGACTTCTCTTTGTTTTTGGTTATGTATGGTATCCAGTTGTTTAAACTTTTCTTCAAATGAACTTTGAATCATTTTCTGTTCAGACTTTAGCAGTGAAACTGAATTAATTTGAGTCTCTAACTCCTGCGGTTTGGTTACAGTTTGATTTCAAGAAAGAGGTAAGTTATCGTATTGAAAATATATCGAAGCTTTTTTATCATAAATACAATCCAAAATTATTTTTAATTGTCACACTTCCTTTTACTCAGGTGTTTATGAATAGATTCAAAACACTAAAGAAGTCTTGGAATTTCATAAATAAATAATTAACCTTTAGATTATATACAATTATACAAAAAGATTATAGAGGAGCATCCTTGATTTATGTGGAATAAAGATATTTCCTAAAATATATCTACCATTTGAAAAGACAAGTTGCTTAAAGTTGATTCTGCTAAATTTCGTTTACTTGGTTTAAAGTTAAGAAATATTTTGGATACTGGCGCCTGTTTTCTGAACTTTAATTGTAACTAAGGTTACGTTGTATTTTTGATCAAAAAATGAAATCCGTTGACTAGTTCGGTCATGAAAATTACTAACGAAGTATGTCAGAACACTATATTCGATACTAACTATTCACAAGAAAGGGGAAAAAAGCTGTCGATGAAAAATTTCCGCTTGAGAGTTTCTATGGCGTACCTCCTGAAGGAAAAACGTTGTTTACTGTTGAACTCCAAAAAGTTACTTCTGATCTCTCCAGGTTACAGGGTGGGATATATGAAACATTAGAATTTTCGTAATTCTAGTTTGTGTATAAAATTGATATTGTGATGGAAGTTTGTTGCAGAAGTATGCGGAATTCTTCTGTAATGATTTAATTTATGAATATATATTGTAAATCCATTAACTACAATGTAGAAGTATTTGTTCCTCATATGCAGCTGCTATCAACTAAACCTTAGATATTAATTTGAATGAACTCGAAGAAATTTACTGTTATCAGTGATGACCTCATTAGCATTGTAGATAGTTTTATCTGATTTATTGAATGCTTCAGTGTTTTCAAAATTCAGAAGTCATTCATCTAAAGAGACCTCAAAAATGTTTTTGTGTCTGTAGTTCTATTGTCACTCGAATCTCATCTTTGGAAAGGCATCATAAGCAAGTGAAATCGAGGCTTACATCCAAGGTTTCTCCGAGAATTTGAGGTTTGTAAGGAAATCAAACTACAAGAAACCCACAGTCAAATGTAATGTAAATACTGCCACCAAGTTAACTAATATTTTTTTAAGATAATACTCGTTAGTCAAGACGTACCCGATTGCAGGTTTCAAGCTCATGAGTAAGCGACTGAATTTGTCCATCTTTTTCTTGTAGAATATTTGTTTTATTTTGAGAAGCATTTTTACACTGTGTAATTTCATCCTATTGAGAAAAAGCATCCCAGTTCACGAGAATGCAAATTACTACTGTTAATTAATTAGGTAGCATAGTAAAAATAATAAAAATAAAGTGCACGCTATTAACTCCTTATTCAAGTTATCTTTTTTCAACAAAAAGTATGTCTATTAGGACTTTGATACCGTTTCAGTCATATTTTTCAAGTAGATGTACTTTTTGACCTACGGGTTTTTGCTGGCTAAGATGTGCTGTTTACCACTTTTATTATTTCTTTCAAAACACCAACATCCTACACTGTGGAAGAGGTATGGACGAGAATATGACATTAAGGCAATGTAATATATTTCACAGTAGGGGAGCATTTTTAAGATTCTCGCGAACAGTAATAGATGACGGAATGCCATAGAAGAGGAAAAGTTGTCCGGTTACTGGAGAGCAATCAGTTTCATGTTGTCCAGTCCTGAGTGCTGGTTAAATTCTGTTGAACATCTTGTAATGTGGCCACCAAGATAGCATACTCAGTATCATGGTGTAGTTTGATGGATATTAGTTGGTTTGAGACAGCTGGCGAAAAGCCTTAGACCTAGGTCTCGTGACTGCCTGCACTCGTCAACAAAGTGTATTCGCAACCGGGAGTGAAGTAATGTCACCTCTGCAACCTGAACCCGCGTCACCCAGTGTTGCAGTCAGCAATGTTATCATAGATCTGTTCAGGCAACAACTGATCTTTTGTGGGAATGGAATAGATTTGAGTGTTAACAAGCATAAAACCTAGGTTCAGGGCTTCCTGCCAGTTGCCTCCAACCAACTAACATCCATCAAAAAAGTGAGTTTTTAAAAAATCAGAATCTTTTTTCCATATATTTTTAGTACACGTATTAAACATTCTAAATCCACGAACTCGGTAGTTTCAAAAGGTTTTTCCGTAGTCTCTTTACTATTTCCCTTCAGTAGTACAAAGTGAGAACAATTAAATAACGGATGCAACTACTGGTTTGATGAAAAGTGAACGAAACATTTTATATCCGCTTTGAATGTTTGACCTCAGAAAATAAAGACTGAAGACTGGTTCCCGAATAAACATAGTCTTGGCCCATTTTGTTGAGACTGAATTTGGACTGCACAACTTGATATCTGTTTACTTGTTTTCTTGATACAAAACATGAAGCAGCAAATGTAATCGGATTCATATAGTTAGGTAAAGAAGCACATGTAGTTTTCGGGTACTTATGGGAATACGAGGGCTGTGTCTAACGTGGTAGGTTAAGAGAAGTTCAAATCTGTAATTATTTGGTTGAAATTCGACTGTTTAGGCTGATGAGTCAAAGCCTGTCATCAGTGATGTCCTTAACAAGCACAATATTTATAGAAATTCTGATATTTTGCTCAATATATCTAAAGTGACATTTCATTAAATCGAGGTTTTCAAAAAGAATATAAGATAGTCTATGTGGAATTCTGTCTTTGAAAGTAGTTTCATCAGAAGCAAAATTTGGAAAATGTCTTCATTCACTGTCGATGTCGCTGTTACGAAGGAAGGAAACTTTCATCGGGAACATATACCCAAAATTACTGGCATCAAAACTTAGTCGACAAAACATAATGTTTGCAAATATTGCATTTTAGGTATTTCATTCAACGGATGATTTTGATGCGAACAGTAGCCAAGTTTCTTAATTCGATTATATATTTCCAGGCCTTAAAGCTTAACCACTAGTATAGAGACAAAACACAGACAGGTACATCATCAGTTTCTCGACCCACTGGTTGTCACTGCGTTATTGTAAAGTAAAATATTTAGAAGGTTTTGTAATTTCTATTCATTTGATTAGGCGTAGACCCAGTGATCATCACTGAAGTATTTTCATTCAAACTTTTGTGTACAATCGCTGTTCATTCAATTTCCTTCCCTTCCTGATAGTCGACTTGGATATATAAATATTATCTTCCTAATGCTTATCACTGTTCCAATCTTAAGCTCAATATTCTGACATGATTAACAGTGTGCTTGCTATCACATTTATGCAGTATAAAGGGTGTTTTAAAAAGTTTTCCATACTAATCCTTGCATCCAGAAGATACAAAAAAATCGAGACTATTGAAGGTGCTGTTCTTCACAGACTGATGTCAGTGTGAAAACCAATGGAGCCTTGGTAGCACTTGACTGCTGTTTCATTCTAGTATGGACGGGTTTTGAGAACAATTACTCATCAGTGGCACCGGATAAAGGTCACGCTGTATAAAGAACTAACAGAGAGCAGAGAATGTAGACTATCGGATTTGAACATAGTAGCTCACTGTTTAACATGCTAACAATAAAACCTGAAGATCCTGGTGGAGTTCTTGATGGGGTTATAAGTATGCACCACTCAGGAGTCTCATTTAAGGACAAAACAGCTGTCCAGTGTTACCATGTTTTCAATCGTTCTCCACATGATGTCCGTTCGTAATGAATAGGAACTTGAAATAAATAAACCCCATTAACTTCGATATGAGTGTGTAGTATTATTACACAGTCATCAGAACCAAAATAATTACAGGTGTTTCTGAAAGTTGGAAAACTGATCCGTTTCTTGCTTGTTTTGAGTTGAACCAGTTTCTTTGAAACCAGTTTTCAGCAGTTATTGAAAACCTAGTGGTATCACTTGACAACAGCCATAGTAGAAAGAAGAAAAGTGAAATGACAATATGAAATGTAAAATATGTGTTTTGACGCACTTTGACTTTCAAAACTGAAAACTGTTCACCGACTAAGAGTAATGAGGATCATTTCTAGAGACTGAGTCCCCAGGATATTCAGAAATAAGTTCTCAAGATTATACTTCCTAAACTAGATCAAACTTTATATAGGATAACTAAACGAATAGAATTCTGCTTTCTGAAAAGGTAACCAGGATCCGGTTTGTCTTATCTTGAGGTCGATATTAAGGAGTAAAAAGAAATGTGTTTTTAATTACCCCTGAACCGATTTGTTTGTGTGCAAAAAGATTTAAAACATGGTAAACATTCATTCAAAAAGAAAACAAATGAATTAATATGTTCTTCCTTACTGCTAAACAGTACACTGATCGAAAATATATATCATACTTATACTTCAAAAAATAACCAAAGAAACTTTTAGTGACAGTTTTTAGGAGAAGCAGCGTACATTAGATAAAATCTGTCAGTGTGAAGATTCAAATCACTCACTTTTAGTTCAGTAATCTTATTTTGCAACCGAGTGATTTCTTTCTTATACTCTGAATTTTCATTAGTCAGTTGATTTAGATCCTTTTTCAACAGACTAATTTCTAATTGATGAGCAGTATGCACGGAGTGTTTTTCTTCTTGCAGGGCACGAATTTCTGTAGCACTTGTTTGTGCATTTGTCAGACTTTGTTTAGTCATCTCTTGAATGCCTGTTTCCAGTTGGTTATTCACTGACTTTACACGTGTTAACTCTGCTTCCAGTTGCATTGAACGACCTATTTGTAAATCCAGTTTTTCGCGCACATTTGAAATTTCTTTAAGCATTTTCATTATCTATTTTACAGGTAAGTAAAATGAATGTCTTTAAATATTCACTTGCTTTGGAATCACCATAAAATAATGTTCACGAACAAATTTTAAAAACGTCTCGTTTATTTACGAGTTAATACAAAGCTCATTGGAGACGTGCTACTGAAGCCCTATGTTCCATCAGGAACCCAAGGGACAAATAATAATAAAGACACCATAGTATAGTTATGATGGAGGCAACAAGGAATCTAGGCGCAATTTTGTGTTGATTCAAGTTAACACCTTTTAAATTGAAATTTCAGTGTGAAATAAGACTGAGAAAACGTAAAGAATGTAATATTATTGGTGGTAAATTACTGAAGAAAAGTTTCGAAAATCAAAGGTGAGGAGCAAAAAAATAGGTGCATAATAGCAGTGTTCAGCATCTCGATATACACAAAGTGAAAATCCACCAGGATTATTACCGACTTATGGCCTCTATTTTATATCACTGACTTTGTACTGACGAACTGTATTAAAGAAGTCGGCATTGCTTTACGTGACTTATGAAAGTAGTTGATGAGCTCATAGACTGACTCGGTCAACAAAGAGATACTACAAACAGTGAAAAATTCAGTTATCATTCTGTTTCTTGCCAATATCATATTGGCAGACAAAGTATTATTCAAATAAAAAAACTTTTACTTACATAACTTTATTGAGATGTTATGCTCGTCAAATCAAGTTTAAGCTGGAGAAAAAGCTAAGGGTGACCAGTACAAAAAATAATACCATGTCCTGAACTCCCTTTCTTTCATTCTGAACCACGTGAATAAATCTAGGCTAACTGGCTCGGGTCTTTGAGATAATAGGAATCAATATTAACAGACCCTGATGGCTGCTCAAAAATACTAAAACCGGTAAAATTATATTCACTGTTAAAAATTTCGAAACAACATTTTGTGGACCTTTGTTTAATAAGCCATTCTACTTATGGGAACTTACTTGTTTAAGGGATGTCTTTGATGTAGTTGGAAAGGATAGAAAATGCAATCATTTCCAAAACCAAATGGCTTTCATTCACATTCCCAAATGATCAGTTACAAAGTAATGAACATTCTCTAGCTACTTATCGTTGTGTTTTTGCTTTTTACCCAGTGGTTTTTGAATGAATATTAACACTTTTTGTTCATCATATACGACTTTAACTGAATCAGTGAATTAACAATAACTACCATGTTGCGAAAAATATTAAAAAAATATTCACTTGATTTTTCCTTTCATCACCAATTTGTTCAATATTTTCCAGTTCAGATTTCATTTTGGTCAGTGATTCGTCGCGTTCTTTTACCTGAAAAATCATTGACTATCGGTAAAACCCCACGCTGCTACTATATTAAAGTTTCCAATTTATCATGTGCCATATGAAATAAAAAATTGACCGGTAAGTACCCGTGTTTCTACTACATGAATTACGCCTGTAGAAGTCAATATTAATTGATGTAGTCTATTGAAATACAAGGTACAAGGATGTAGCCTATGTTATTCAGTGTCATATTTATGTAAATATAACTTGCATCCAACGTCAACTTTTCCCTCAAAGCCCAACTCTCCAGTCAAATCTTGACCAAGATTAGTATAAATCATAATATTATTCTTTTTCGGGAATTTTACGATATTCACTAGAAAAGCCTAAAGTAATGAATTTCTGTCAAAATTTAGCCTAGAGTCTCTGTGATGGAATGTCGTTCCCAGTCAGATGATGAAATCAAATTGATTTTTCTTCTTTATTTTTGTTAGGATCGTTACGGATGCGTATTTTTGAGGCCCAATACAATTCAGATACCGTTAATAAGAAAATAATTTTATTGAATCCGAATATATGGTATACTCTTTGCAAGAAGTTTCCTGTTTATTTACATTCATTGCTTAAGGAATAATAGCGTGTCATAATATGAGGCACAAAACAGCCCATGTTAGTATAATATTTCTTGATCACAATAAAAGGACATTAGGTGAGTTTCTTTAACACCTTTTCAGTTTCTTAGCCAGCAGATAAACAAATCGGTAAAGTTCAAAAAACAGCAGAGGCCTTGAGCATTTATAATTGAATTCATCTTTGTACTATTATATTGCCATTATCACTATTTCTAATTCTATATTTGATAATTTCCGATGTTATTTCATTAACCTTCCCAATGATTGCAACTTTTAACATAATACTTTCAATTCACCTCAATCAACTTGTCTTATTGATTGTTTATTAACTCTACCATGTTTTTACTCCTTTTTTTATCTAGATGTACCTTACAAACGATCTAAAATGTCATACCTAACCACTTTTTGTTTTTATTTAAACTTAAATGCGTCTAATTTGTACGCATTGACCAAGATGTAGATTATTTGTTCATTAGAAATTAACTAGTTCATGCTACACAGTCAGTTTTGCTGACAAAGTCACTTGGATCAATTTTACATTGCTGCTGTTGAGTTAAGCGCCTCAGTATGGTAGTGCGTCCTGAATGGTTTTGAAATGCTTGTGAGCGAATAATATGCTTTCTAAAGGTTTAACTAGTTAGATCACTTATGTCTCCAAAACACCGTTATATTTTTTCAGTGGTAACTGTTAAACGTTAACCAGAAAGCCAATGGAACTTATGCTATAAACTGTATATCTCAACCAAAACTTCTGAGAACGATAATCAGTACGTTATAAGTTTGTCAGATATAATCGATCACATTATTTGATTCAATCAATACTGGCGATTGAAATGAAAGTATAGTCCACCCTATGTGCCAATGTGATGCAACATCTACTGCAGAATTCAGACGCTGCAGATTTGAACCATTTCGCAACCAGGATGTTGTTTCAATTTCATAAGCACTGGCATACTATTAACGCAATGTTTACCAAAAATCAAATTGTTAATGCGCATGCAGGAATAAATGTCGTTCAATCAAATTTCATCATTTAGAACATTCCTATTTCTTAATTATATTACTTCCTGAACCTATTACTATTACTGTTAAGAAATGGGGAATATAACAAGGGTAATAATAATGCACAAAATCAAAGCGTTCATTGGTTAACTTTATTCGCAAAAAGGAAATTTTACTGACGATTTTTATAGATGAGTAAAGCGACACTTATCCTTTAGGTGGTCCAATAAAAAGTAGCACAGTTGTGATACAATATTCTAGAAACTTCGAGAACACACAATAATTTGCAATCATCAAATTAATTCAATAACTGATCAGACCAGTTCGTTATCAAATACCTTATACTAGTTGCAAGTGCTTGCCAAGCTTAGGTAGTTGGAAATCAGCTTTCTTGATGACTGAACACTCTGTAGTTAAAAGTAACAACCATATTATTCGGTCCAACTGATTCTTCTTGTCGAAAGTTTAGGTACTCGCGTAGTATTTTATAACAGTTATTAGGCAAATAGTATGCTTTAAAAGTGTTGATGAATTAGGTCAATGGTAACTTGTTATATATCAGAGTTTTTTCCTATTCGTCAAACATTCCTATCTCATAATTGCGATGAATGCCCATTCTTTGTGAATAAGATAACTTAACTGTCCATAAATTTGACCACGGATTTGCCTACAACTTCGATTTGATTTATTAGCAAACACATTGATAGCCATTTTATCGAACTGTGAAGATCATTTTTTTAAAAATAGAATGTATTATATAAGTTGCACGTATACTTTCTTTTTATTGATGACTCCACGACAACGAGAAATACACAATAAACTATGAAATCTATCTAAAGAAGTGAAGGAGATGAATATAAATACATGCATAAAATCAAATTGCAAGCTCGAAACATATATGTTCTTCTCTTGTTTACATACCTTATTTATATGGATTTAGAATATGATAAAGATCATATCATAGTCTCCACTGACATGGACTGCAAAACATTTCGCTTTTCTAGTTGGTAAGTTACATGATCTGTACAGAACCCTGTGAAAAACAATGAGTCGCTAAAGATGCTGACCTAACACAGATAACATTCATCCCACAATCGTACATTCTGCACCCAATACCTTCAATTTCTATGGTATATCCTAGATGTCTGAAGGGGCTTATTGGATACCACATGAAAAATTTATTGGAGCTACTGAGGTAACTGCTTC